>UELU01138401.1:0-26813 GCA_900490025.1 Megastigmus dorsalis | reverse complement strand
GAGAGAGAGAGAGAGAGAGAGCGAGGAAATAAAAACGAGAGCCCCTCGTCGTACATAACCCTCGAGCGTCTCGGTGTGCGGAGGAGAGTAAAAGAGTGGAGTTCCTCTCTCTCTCTCTCTCTCTCTCTCTCTCTCTCTCTCGACGACGACGACGACGACGACGAGTCGACCAGCTCGCACTCGAGAACGGAATCGTGCTGTAACTCTGTCTCTCTATACCTTCCCCTCTACAACTCTTATACAGAGGCTTATGTTATACCTCGAGCCCTGGGTATAATTGAAAGAAAATGCAGGAAAAGGCATTCAGCGGTATAGCCGCGACGACGACGCGATTCCCTTTGTCTTCTTCTTCTTCTTTCGGTCGCGCCCGTTCTTTTTGTCTCTCTCTCTCTCTCTCTCTCTCTCTCTCTCTCTCTCTCTCTCTCTCTCACGTACTCGCATTTCTATCGAGGTTAGAGCCCTGGCTCGGTTTCGCTCGCTCGCTCGCGAGAGAGAGAGAGAGAGAGAGAGAGAGAGAGAGAGAGAGGGAATGGAGAAGTTAACGCGAGCCACTCGTCGAGACATAGAAGTGGTTGTTCTTCTGCCGCGTCTTTGCTGTGCATGCGCGAACGATCAAAAAGACACGGGAAAGAGTATGAAGGAGGCGCGCGTTCAGAAAAGTGCTGTCGAGGGAGATATTTTGCCTCTCCCTTCATTTTCTTGCTGCTGCTGCTACTACTGCTGCTCTCCTTTTCCTATTCTTCGGATCTCTTGGCTTTGCTTGCTTCGCTCTCTTTTTGCCTTTTCGATACTGGGAATTCTCTGCTTTGGTATTTATTGACGAGTCGATTGTTATATATAGTGCGATAAATGGTATTATGGGAATTAACACGACGTTTTATCACGAATCGCTCGAAGGAAATAGGTGCTGTGATGGAAAAGACTTTCATCTCTTTTATGCAAATAAGAAAGTTTGAGTATACTAAACTCATTTTTCTTAGAAATTGGTCAAACTAGAGAATAGTTTTCTCAACTAACGTATTTTCGAATAACTATATATATATATTTCAGATCAAAACAATTGACGCACTTGGAGAAAATTTTTATCGTTCCTTAAATTTTTCACACGATTTCATTTTACCGTAAAAAATGTTAAAGAAAATATAATGCATTACCAGAAACACTCAGTAAACAATAAAGATACCGAAAGAAACTCTATTCAAATAAGCCGCAATGATACGACGAAACACTCGAGATATATTTCCATCCGTCGGTATCCCCAAAAAAAAAAACAATAGTGGAGGTCGTGATTGAGAACCGATTGAATTTCCCTTTTAGAAGGTTTAAACGCGCTTAAAAAGATCGTGTATAGGTCCGGCACACTTATGTGGGCGTGTCCTATGTGCTTGATCCCGCTCTCGTCACCTCGTTTCACCCGCGAGGAAAACAAAACGAGGCTTTTAACTGCGAGACGCGTAAGATAAGCGCTGCAAGTCTCGAGTTTCGAGGGATGGCCCATAAACCATTAGAGGCTCCTTTAGGCCGTGGACCATAAGCGACTGGTATAATCGACCGCGGCGGCGGCGTCAGGCGTGCCTCCAAAACACTTGTGTCTCGAGAATTTTTATAGTCCAGGAAGCAGAGTCGAGGAGGTCTCGAGGCCGACTTGCTTTTGGAAAATACAGCCAGACTCGGCGGAGTCTTACCCATTCAACGGGGCTTTTAATTTGTATAACCTCGCAATTTTGTTGCTGAAAAAGGAAGGAAATGATAGATTTATTATAGCCAGTTCTTAATAAACGCTTCAGAGCTTGAGGAAAAAAAAATCGGTAAGAGCCTGCGTATTATACCAATTACGTATTCCGCATGGAGGCAGCGAAGGTATAAAGTGTAAACAAAAAATGTATAACTCAATTAGAAACCTCGTAAAAAATAGGTATTAAAAGGAGCGTTACACTCGAGGCAGCTACGAGATTTACGATATATATCGCGCGTCGCCGGGGCGAACTTCATTATTTGCGCAGAAAGGCATTTCTCAGAAAGATGCCCCCCACCCCCTTCCCGACAAAGCGGCTGCTGCGTGATCCTAAAATACATAAATTAAACAATCAAAATTTTAATGAATTCTCGCTCGCTTACAACTCGACAATTCGCAGCAGCAGCAGCAGCAGCAGGAGCTCGCTCGCATTAGCAAAGTCAAAAGAAGAAGAAAAAAAAAAGGAATAAGGTGGAGGAACACAGAAACAAACCGGTAAGCCCCTGAAAATCGCCTCGCTCCCAAAGGCTAGTATACATACTCGTCCCGATTATAAACATCGGCGAGGAGCTGCGCAGCCGCGCGATTAATCTCTAATTACTGTGATCGGTGTGTGCGCGGGGCCAGCGAAAATCGCCCCAGGCGTCTCTAGGGAGAGAGAGAGAGAGAGAGAGAGCAGCTATCCCTCGGCTGCTGCAGACACGCGCGCAGACGCTCTCGACTTCGCTCGCTTCTCGTAATTTTTAAAGCTGGCGAAATTGGCGGCAACAGCAGCGCAGTTAAGTTTAGTCTGCTCTTGATTATTAATGGATCGGTGCCTGCAGTGTAATGCACGCGTGTGCGCTGCATCGCGGCGGCGTCTGCGTTCGACGTGCAAATTTTTCGTAATTAATTGATTCCCGCCGAGAGCGCGCGGAACGGAATATGAAAGTTTTCAACGCGTCTCTGCTCTCTCTCTCTCTCTCTCTCTCTTGCGCGCGCACTCTCTGTGTCTTTCGCCCCGAGTGAAATGTGCAAGGAAAATGTTGTAGATGGTCCACTTAAAGTTTCGCGCGCTGATTTGATTAATTGCGCTCGCGTCGTCGTCTCGGCTGCGTGCGAGACGCTTGTACCGAATGAATATGCGCTTAATGAAATTTTGTAATTTACTTTTTTTTGCGCGCTATCGCACGCGGTATGTATTCTTTGCCCGGATCGTGATGCAAAATGATTATTTATGCGCAGGGTAAAACAAACAAGAATGATTTATATTTATTTTTGGCATTGGAGATGGAATTGTTCCGTTTAGCTGATATTTCAAATGATTCAATAGAAAATTGTGTTTAAATAATATAGTAGTATGTATGTAGTATGAAAATACTATAATCAGAACAATATGCTACGCATTGCGAAGGTCCTCTTTGAACATACTTTAATGAAGAAAATTGTAATATAGTTAGAAGTTCAACTCACAATGATACAATAATTGTTCTGCAATAAATGGTATATATTGTGCCTGATGATACTGCATCAATTATTCCATTCAAGATTTTGATCGATGAGCTAATTTAATAAAGTTTACTAATCAAGCCATCCAATATACCGTATAAGAACTAAAAGTCGATCATCCTCGAAGAACTCATTAAAGAAAGTTATACCTGCGCAACTACTTTAACTTGTAATTAAAATTCAATCAGCGCACTAAATCCAAACTTTGATTTAACTACGTAGCACCGCAAAATTCAGTACAACGATGCCCAAGTGATTTGTCGTCTCGAGTATACACAACAATGTCCAAACATGGGACCACCTATTTTGACTATAGTTATCAGGTTATATCTCCCACCAGGCGGATGTAGATTATTCAAAAGCGCAACGGATCGCAGCCTTTGATGGACGCCTCCAGATAGCCGAACTCGAAAAACTTATATCTCATCCTACCATCGAAATATCTCGATCTTAAACAGCCTTGACGATTCCGGAGCAAAAGCGATCGGTACGATGACAGCCAAAGCGATCTCTCTCCCAGAGAAACCCATTTGACCGGACGAAATTATTCAGCATATATATATATAAAGAGAAAGAGTGAGAGAGGATCGTTGCAATCTCACGGCGTGTCTCCTCGTCATCGACGTTTTAGTAGAGTGCATTTCAATATAACTTCCATCTCCCCCCCAAGAATTTACCACTCCCGCCACAATACCAGAAGCACTGCAGTGGAGCAGTGTGGCAGTACAGAGCTATCGGTATGTACATACGCTGAGCGCGCGACTAGACAAGAGAGCGAGCGAGTTGCCCCATTGTCATCGTCGTCGTCTACGTCTACGTCGTCTGCCTCTCCATTAGAGCTGGCCCGAGATTTATCTATCCATCTATCCATTTCACGGCCCTACTCTCCTCTCTTTCGTGTAATTGCCTATTGTCATCAAAGGGGTTGCTCTCTGCAGCGCGGAGAGAGAGAGAGAGAGGTTAGGAGGTCAGAGAGCCTCTGCTGCTGCTGTGCCCATGCGATGGATGGAAAAGACAGACAGAGACAGAGAGGGTCTGCTGCAGTGCACTGTGTCTCTCTCTCTCTCTGCTCTTTGCACTCTGCGTCCTCTTGACAGACTTAAACCAATTATACTCGGCACGCATCTTCCGCTTCGAAAAGTACGCGTTCTCTGTCTGTGTGTGTGTGTGTGTGTGGAACCCCGTACTTTATGGACCAGAATGGGCCTAACTCGATCACACCGCTATGTCACTCTCTTTCTCTCTCGAGTGGACCGTGTGTAACTGGCGCACAGGACGAAATTGATCGAGTTATAGCTGCGTCGTGTGGAGGCAGCAGTCGAGAATCCCTCTGATATATATAACTGTACGAGAGTGCAAGCGCGCGTTGGTTCTTTCGGCACACAGCGAAAGTATTATAACGCGCCAGTGACACTTTGATCCGACGAGAGGAGGCAGCGTTCATTGTGCTTTCTAAGATTTTTGACTACTACTACGCGAGAGCTGCCGCGCCGTTCCTTCCTTCCTTTGTTGCGTTTTGAAAGAGGAGTGCTCATTTGAATTTAATGATTTCTCCTTGCGTCGAATGGACCTTTGTGTCGGATTAAAGTGCGTCCAGGGAACAAAGCTCAAAGTTCAAAGACTCGAACTATCTTCTTTTAGCTCTAGACGAAATGGGCTATAGCATAATTAAAGACTTCGAGAAAACAAAATTTAATTTTGATTAATGGCTGCACAACTTGATGAAATAGGCGTTATTAGAATTATTTATCGTCTTCTATAGTATAATACTGCTCGTACATAAGGAACAAGGAAATATTTTCCATAACCTTTTTAATGAAGATTCTTGCGCAACGTCGGCTTCCATTATATCAATCAGCGGAATCTTCTCTATTTAAATGGTAATGTACAAACATCTCGTACCTCGTACGATTTCCAATGTGAGGGTACAAAAACTGGTACACAACCTCTCGCGGCCATCGCGTTAAAAGTAGCAGAAGTTCATCATTTATATATGACTTTTGAATACAAATGTTGCGCCCAGCACGTACAGAATCCTAATACGTGTAAGTATTGAAGCCCGCAACTTTCGCTCAGGGTGTAAAAAAGGCTACAGCTGCCGCCGCCTATATAACTCGGCCTGTATACTCGCCGCGGCAAATTGCCACTCGGATTTTCAAGTTTCCTGCATTAAGGAGGCGTGCTAAAAGGCGCGCGGGCTCGATCGCCACGGCTGCACCGGCTCTCCTCTAATAGTCAGATTAGCCGGCAAATCCCCTGATATATTATTATTAGAACTGGCTGCCAAGGTGGCCTACTACGACGCACCGAGCGCGCTAACGCCAACCCGACAAAGCGCAATAATTGCACTCATCCGCGGCAACTCCACCGGGGATTATCGCCTCGAGCGGCGCAGGATTTTCTTCTCGCAAGTCGGCAAAATCGCTCGGCGCGACCACGCTCTACATTTTAACGGCCCTTCCGCCGCCCACTGCAACTCGTAAATCCCCCAAGCCAAAAAGTCACGAGTCCCGGTTATACATCCATCGCGTGCGTAAAGCGACGTCCGATGCCCTCGATAAAAGGCTCTCGGGAGCAGCTCATTCGTCGCCGAGCAATTAGCTCATCGGCTGTAGGCTCGTACGCGCGTTCCCCCGCGGTGCGGTGCAGCCGCTCAATTCGCAGCACCAGCACCAGCCGTAATCTCGCGGTCTGCGCCGCGGCGCTTATATATATATATCCATTGGCGAGGTGAGCGCGAACGCGGCTTTAATCGGCAGACACGCCGCAGCTGAATTATCTCGGCATCATCTACGTGCTGTGTGCGCTCTGCGCGCGTTCGCCGCGGTTCCGCTATCTTGACTTCTATGCGTGTGTGCAGGAGCCACAGCTCGATTCTCGCGTTTGGAGTTTGTGCCGCGTTGTAAACAAAGCCTGGCGCCCGGATATGTACGGGCAGCATCGCTTATCGTTCAGGAATTTATTGCTCGTGCACACGGAGGTGGCTGGGCTTTTCGACTGTTTTTTTCGGTTCAGGGATGAGTTTTGAAAAGATTCGACTGATGCTATGGGCGACTAGCGCGGACCGCTCGATTGCTTGATAAAACAGACTGAATGGGTTATAGAGATTTTTTTAGTTTTGTGTACTGTCGTATAGGTACTGGGTGAGCTTCTTTTATACGATCTTTGCATATATATTTGGGATGAAACAAAGATAAAGGACAGAAGGTACGTGAAGTTATTATCACCAATGTATCTATAGTTGCGATTCCACAAAAAACTGTTTCGTTCGAATAGAGTATTAGAGAAAGATACTTTTTTCGAAATTAAATTATTGCATACACCTCATAATTGGATTATTCAAATTCGTCACGAAAGGATTTAGTTAGTATGAGATAAAAGTACTCTCTGGAATCAAGAATGAATGTTACAACCCGTAAAGTGAAACGTAATTCATTCAAAGTGACGAATTACTCGAGAATATTAGAGGGAATTTTCTGTTAAAAGAATTTTTGACTATACGGAATTCTTAAAAGCTTAATCTCTTAGTGAATGCCTAATACAAGGCTATGACTAGGAAAACCGAGAGTGTCGATGAAAACGGAACTGATTACATGACCGATTAAGAACGATTTCTCGTGTGTTAAATAACATTTTGTTATTCGCATTGGCCTTAAATTGAAAAAAGTTTGTTCTTTTCTTTTGTAAAAATAAGATGCTGCACAAAATAAAGTTTTACCATGATTATTTTATTTCGTCCCGACACCTTTTTACATATACAATATCTATGATCAAAATGCTTGATAAAATATATATAAGCAATTTCTTTCTTAAAATTTTACAAAATGAAAATTAAAATATAACACTTGAATCTATGAGTGTAACTTTTTAAAATGGATAAAAGTAAAGATTTATTCCAATTCAAAAAATTTGTGCGAACGAAAAAGGAGTAAAAGTAAAGGTTTTTCAAAGTTCCTCTTTCGTTTGCACAAATTTTTTGAAACAATACTAAAGTCCCGACTTGGTAAAATTATTCCAACGACGCTACAATCTTTCGATCTGAAATAAGCAAAAGTTCCTCGTTACATAAGTCTTCGCCAGACTCGCTTTATAAAAACGGCCTGCATCAACGATAAACAAATCCAATTTGGCCTAAAAACCTTCATCTCGCAGACGCGTTCGCATTTCGAAGGCGGTACAACTCAGCGTACGTCTGCCCAATCGGCGCGTATCACCGCAGAATTTCAGCTGGGGGAATAAAAAAAGCAAGCCGAGAGAACAAACGTCACCGCGCGCGCAAAACACCTCGTTTAAAGCGACAGCCGCAATTCGTTGACCGAGTTTTCTTCTGGCGGCGGCCGGCAATCGGATGGGAGCAAGTAGATAAAGTTGTTGGAGCGCGAGACGCTTGCAGCCGCCGTCGTGTAGCAAAGGACACACTCCGCGACTTCTCGGCTTTCCTTTTCTTGGGCTCCTGCGCATTTTCTTCTTTTCTCCCTCCTCTGCTTGCTATCTTTTACCCCCGGCTGGAAGAAAATTGCCAACTCGTTTACGCCGTTTCCTGTGTCTCTTTTGGGCGTATAGTCGCTTCCCTTTGCCACCGTCGCTGCTGCTGCTGCTGCTGCTGTTGCGGCACTCGTAGCTCGACGACGCAATTTGCTCCGCGCGCAAACGAGACGTGCAGACGAGAGGCCGCTTGCACCGCCTTATGGCCGTTTGCTTCGCTGATTTTTATTATACTCTCTCTCCCTCTCGTTCACTCGGTTGTGCTTCCTTTTTCCTGCTTACGCACATCTTCAGCTCGTGGCCCCTTCGCTCTCTTTCACTATAATTCTCTGTCCGTCTTCTTTTACGCTTTCATAAAGAGAGAAAAAGCTTTGTGAGGCGGGATAATACTTTCTCTCGCGGACCACCGCTTTTGATGAATTTGATTGATGTTTCCGTGCAGCACGGTGAATCGGTATAAATTGGCTTTTTGCCTCCTTTATATCGTGAAACATTACTGCGGTAATTTAATTTGCTCTTGTCGTATTAATTTAAAAAAAAACAGCCCGTGTTCCTTTTGGATCATGAGCAATGGGAGTAAGTGAATCACTTGCAATTGCCAGGACTGAGTGGGTGCAGTACTGATGCGAAAAAAGTAAAAGATGATCCTCTAAATTAGGTGATTCAATTTATGAACTGCACATTTGGTGATGTCGCTTACGGATTATTTAGAAAAAACTGTATTCTTTTGTAATTTATGTGGCTTGCAATGCTGCATCGAAAATAAATGGCTGAAGTATCAAATACGATAAAAAAAACTTTAATGATAATTTTTAAAAAGTTAAAATATTTTGTAGTAATTTGAATGCAAATTTCAATATATTGATTATTATGAATTACTAATTATTCCTCCAACCTTGCTTCTTAATGAATGATGAAAAAAGGACACTAACAAGAGCTCAAAAAACGTCGCGTCCCGCACCAAAATGTCAAACACGAATAGTCGAGTGTAAAGCGTGTATATAGACGCCCGAAACAGACCGCAACAGGGCAAAGCAACGAAAAAAAAGAAAAGGTCGTCGATATCCGCCGCATATGTAGGAGAAAAATAGATGAAAAGGGACGAGAGCAGGCCCCGAAATCCTTATCGAGTAAACGACTCCCGAATGACATTACTTCTGTCTTTGGGCGCGAGCGAGCGCGTACAGCTCGCATAGCTCAACACTAGGGAGAGCGAGAGAGAGAGAGAGAGGGATAGGAGCGACAAGGTATACAGTAGGGGGGACGAGTTCGAATTTCAAAGGCGACTCGCCGCCAGACAGGTACTTAATTGACGGCCTCGGCGGCAAGACTCGCGCCGCCATGTCGAGAATGACACGCCACACTGTTTCACCGATAAAATCTAGACGCGCGCAGCGGCGACCAGCGGCTCTCTCTCTCTCTCTCTCTCTCCCTCTCTTAGCTCCTATCCTGTGCTAACTCTCTTTTTTTCTGTTCAGGACCGCGGTCCATTCTTGTCTAGTGGCTTTTTTTTCGCGCGCGGCCAATGACGTCAGGTTGGCTCTAGGTTTTCGTGCGCTAAGCGACGCCTGATTTACACGGGATCTACATAAATAGGATCGGTTACTTGCACAAAAATAAATGCTACGATGGACGATTGTGTGTGGTGGGCTTCTTTTTTGCTCATGCGTTTGAATTGAGTTTTTGCAGATTCATCGCTTTGCTCGTAAGCACGACGTTTTATAGAATTTTAAATTGAATTGTAGTTATCTCTGGTTTACGATTCATATTTACGTTTAATCCGATTAGTTATAGGTAGAGTCCATTGAAAATTTCAGAATTTTTTACGTCATCTCCAGTACATTAAAATCTATTTCTATATTTCTGCGAATGAAAAAGAAAAAGTTTCTGCAACAATAATTCGTTATAAAATATTTAATATAAATTTTGTATGATTTTCCGATAAAGGCACTTTATAAATCTGTTGTACCATTTTCAGATTATGAAGAATCCTTTGAGCTAGGATTTTGTTTTGTTTTTGAGAAAACGTGCACCTGAATATGCATGACTTTTACAAAAATTCCCCCTTTCAAAATCTACTCAGACATACGATAAAATCAAGGACCTTTACTCTAAATTTGTGATAAAATTTATGATAATTTGATATGATAAAATTCATGATTAAATCGATAAGTTTCGCACAGAATTTTGAATGAGTTCGTATAGTCAAAATTCTTCATTCTGTTCTGCCACAAATAATATTATAAAATCTATATGACTTGAAGTAAAATAATGAAATAATAATCATTAAAAATGAGAAAAGATTATAATCCGGATAATATTAGTTAAAGATATGACATAGAAAGTGGTTACTTTCCTACATCAATAAACTTAAAATTTATATCTTTAGTATGTTATGACTTTACAAAATGACTTCTGAATTAAATACATATCACAATATTAACTCGACAATCTCATTCAATACTAAACGTTTAAATGTCAGAAGGTAATATAAGACTATTAGATACATTTAATTCAATACCCCACTTAGAATCGATGCAAATAAACCGAAGATAATACTCCAAGTTTCTAATGGCCGTTCTAATTTCGGATCATTTCTATACGCCATGTAGTTGACACACATATTAAGCACGCAATAAAATTTCATTCGCACCGATATCCGCACCGAATAAAATGTAAAATCATAGCCGTTAAAGAAGCTGAGCATCCAATTAACATTAGTCCTGAATATAATCCACAATCTCCAGGTGTGCAGTAAGCGATCGATTTAGCATTTAACGCGACTTTTTAATCTTCCCCCATAAGAAACACAGAGATATCCGAGAAAGAGAATCCTCCTTGCCTTTATAATTTATTCACTCTGCGCGAATGTACCGTTGAAGAGCGTGAAATAAGAGCTAAGAGGATCGTTTATAGTTGGCATAGAGAAAACAGGTGTCTGTCTAAAATTTATACTCGCAGCAGAGTCGAGCGAATTAATTAAAGCGCTATTCCACGCGCTTCATAAAAATGTGTATCCACGTTGATTCCGTCTCGCAGGAGAGTAAAAGGGATACTCCCCTCTCTCTCTCTCTCTCTCTCTCTCTCTCTCTCTCTCTCTCTCTCTGACTCGCTCCGGCGAATTAACAAAAAATTCCGTGTAGAGGACGCCTAATGAACCGATTTTAATTTCGGAGCGAGGCGAAACGCAACGCAGCCGGAATATTTAATTGAAACACGAGGCTGTATACCGAAAGCTTCTCTGGCCAATGTGGAAGTGAAAACGAAAGCGAACGACGAATGGCGAATGACGCGGGGTTGGGTTGGGAGGAAAAAGGGGGAGATTCGCTCAAGAGTCCGGGGATTCCATGCTAATTACTGGAAATCTCGGACAAATTAGAGTCTAATGGTTGCGAGTCTGTGCTACGGCCTCGAAATAAATTAGCGCTCCTTTAATACTTCGTTTATGCCGTTCTTCTTTCCGCGCACTTATTCTGCGATCTATACCTTTATTTATACATCGCCGGAATGATATTCCGCGGCCATCAAAGTTTATTATTTGTTTTGCATAACATCGATGTACCTATTAAATACTGTATTTATACGTGACGATGTATAAATTATGCGCATCTGCGACTACGTAGTAAATCTCCTAAAATATTAAAATACTATAGCGTTTACTAACAGTATAAGTATTTTACGTGAAGAAAAATACTAGGCTATAAATGTACAAGAAAAAAATTATTAATATATTTATAGAAAATTTTACATGCTTAAATGTAAAAAATACGCATCTAAATTCAATTACAAGGTCACAGGAGGTACACAAGAATTTTGAATATTAAATTTAATATAAAAATATTAAAAAAAACTAATCAATTGGACCTTTTGTACTTATTCAGTAGATGTATACTTATTATGTATGTGTGGTGGCAAGGTCAATCTCATACAAGAGAAAGCATTTGGTTTTATTAAGTTTTTTTTTACGGGACTACATCTTATTATCAAGATAAAAAGTGAACTTTGTGATAAAATCAGTCCGCGGTGAGTTTACGAGAATCAAATTTTGCAAGAAGCATAAAAAGTTTGCGGTCTCCCCTTTTTTTCTCTCTTTTAACAGTTATTTCATGCTGATGCGAAAGATATTGCACAGCCCGTTATTTTGATTAATTTTAAATTACCTCTTCATAACACCATTAAGCTTCTTTTATTGGAATTTGTAGATTTTTATCGTATTAAATCGATTTTTATTATATCAATCTAGATATAACGAGTTTTAATTACAATCGAATCAGATGAATTTGTATCCAATCTTTTTTGATATCAAATTAACACTTACACAGATGCAAAAAAATTTTTAATAAAAGTAGTTTCTCGCTATTAACTGAATTTTTCTACTTTCAATATTGCGGATAAAAATATGAATAATGATTTCCGAAACTTATTTAAATATTTGAGTATGAGGAAGTTTTATTATAGTTTCCCGCTATCAGCTGAATTTTTCTACTTTTAATATTTCTGATAAAAATATGAATGATGATTCCCGAAACTTATTTAAATATTTGAGTACCAGGAAGTTTTATTTTATGCATGAAAAAAGTTTAAGAAAATTTAAAATTATTCTCTAGAAAATGAAGGTGAAAACTTTTGCAGACCCAAAAAGATAAAAAGAAGATATATTCAAACGTAGAGGCAATTTTAACACCAACGATATGACAAAATCCTAACATGTAAATATATAATAAGCAGAACAATAAAAGCAAAACAGAGAGGAGAGCACATGTCGCGGGTTTCCGGCGCGCGGCGTTCAATTTCCATTTAACCAAGCGTCTATGCGATGCTCGAGCCGCCGCTCAAAAACTCAAGCAGCCAAGCAGTGCGCAATTTAATCAGTCAACCCAGCCCATCCAATCTATCAAAATCCACGACGTTCGTCGTCGCACTTATATACGCGTACACCTCGTACACCTACATACGTATGCATAGACATACGTGTACATACACGGTAACCAGGGTTTCTCTCGACTGTCTCGTCTCGACGGGAAAGAGGCGAAAATGGATATATACGCGCGGGAGCTCGACGATGCCTCGTGAAATTCGCAAGCGTGAAATCTCGTTACGGGCTTAAGAGATTGTAGGAATTAAAATCACGCCGTCGTCGGCGGCTAGTGCGCAAAACGCGCAAAAGGGACAATTTGTTATTCTGCAACGCTACATGGAATATAACGAAAAAAGACGCACTTTGCGTTTTCAGCTGCTGCCTCGTTTTTTTTTTTCGTTTCATCTAGTAACAACGATTCCTTTGCATCTGAATATACTCGGTCCGTTAGTTTACATGACAATCGAGAGCGACTTTCGTTCGCTCTTTATTTACGCCGCGTGAGACATTGCGCAGTACTGTTAGCGCGTAAAAGTGCAATTTCGTGGCTTAGACGCCAAAGTTGATAGTGGGACGCGATAAAAATTTACTGCGAGTAGAGCTTGCTATAGACGTAATTAAGATGCATGTGTGGTAAGTAAGAGAAAATTTAAATTGAATTGCGAGTTGACAATAAATATTATTTATAATATTACAGGATTGCAAATCGTATAGATTACATTTATCGCTTATTTTTAATAATGTATGTAAGATGCAGAAATTGTAAGTATGTATTGCTGAAATCACGCTTTATTATCTAAGAAGAGAGCTCTAGCTGAGATATGGATTACCTTATGATATGGATGATGTCTTCCGAAGATATGGGTGAGATCTAGTTAAGCAAAATTCATTTAATAATAAAACAATTTATTTCTTGCATTAAAAAATAATATTATTAATTATTAATTGTTATTTTTTTAATTCGTATTTATATTATTTTTTATTATTCCTTTATCGTTAATTATTATTACAATATTTTGTTAAACAATTTAATTTAAAAAGGCACGAAGTACGCGTAACACCTCGGCCACATCCTTTCTAGATCTCAGCCATATCTTTGCAAAGTCTCAGCAAAAGCTTTCTCGCTTTACGGAGCACTATATGCAGTAGCACTTATAAGACGATTTCTTATGCCTGCGTCATACTTATAAAATTTCCGCGCGGGCTAGCCTATTATCAAAGACAATCGACTGCACCTAAACTGTTACCTCCGCTGTCAACTCACAGCTGCACACACGGTATTCTGGTACAAGAGCAGACCATTCGCATACAACGCAGGACTTTTCCAGAAAACGATAATGAAATTGGAAGCGCGACGCGCCAATAGGTCGGGCGATAAAAAATAACAAGCTCGTTCGGCTGGCTGCATCGGAGGCGCGCTCGCGAGCGCGGTAAATTTAAAAAGGCCCGTCTCTCGGCCCTCGGCTCTCCGGAAGGCATTTATATACAGCCTCGATCCTAGGAATAAGGTATTCCCCGGTAGCCGATGCCGCCTCCTCGGTTAAATGGCTCGGAATCTGGAATTGGCTCGGCGCTCCTGCTTTCTCCTCCTGCTTCTCCCACTTTTTTCTTCTCTCTCGCCCGACGTAAATTCGGTGACTTATACACGTAATTCCGTTGGCGCGAGTGTGTGTCTCGAGATGCGGCGAGATAAAATGGAACGCGGAGGGAGGGAAATTAAGGAGATTTATACAAAATTGGTGTCTGAAAAACACACTGCACTGCAGCGGAGGCTTTAAAGCGGAGATACTCCACCCGGACAAATGTATAATTAAGCGCGTTTTGTATAAGGAGTATTCGATTACGGGGGTATTTTTTAGCTACAACCAACGACTCGAATGGGATTCTTCTATGCGCGCGATTGCACGTACACGCCGTTGTGTATTTTTATGCATTCGAATGCACGCCGGATTATCGGGATGCATTCCCATTCCTTCAAGGTTACAGAAGATTGCACGCGCACTTCTCTTATATGTACCGACTGATATTGACTGAATTGACGTTGCGCCTTACTGTATTCTCTATATAGATTCGGATTTGCATGCAAATAGATGCGCGTAATCTTTAGGATTATGGGCAGTTTTGTGTAGGAAAAGTTTTGCCGCGTAAAGATGCAGAAGTGGGGAAGAATAATGAAAAACAGCAAAGAACGGGATTGCGATTATCTCGAAATGCTTCCATTTGACTGCGAACGGTTTTGTCCGCGATAATGGCTTCTATAATTGAATTTTACTTTTGGCTGTACAAAGATAATAATTGAAATCCCGCACTGCTTCGCTTTACTTTTGTTTATGTTTCGGAACGTCCAAAAGCTAAAATGATCCGATATGATAGAGCATAACATCGTTCCCGTGCGTTATTCTGAGAAATTGTTTGCATGAATTTAGTTAACGAGCTGGTACGTCGAGTCGTAAATCCCGATGTCAAAACAAACTATGAGGTTGATAAATATTCAGAAATCTTTGATGCTACTGAACTATTAAAGCGTAGGTAGCAATAAAGATAATGCACAAACTTGAAAGGTTTATGAGTGGAAGGCATCGATCTTAAACGTTTCACAGAAAATGAGATGTTATATTCTATCCTCTACCTATATCACAATATTACGTAAAAGGTGCGCTTATATAAGTATCGATACGGTACACCTGATGTCCATTTTAATAAATGACGTAGAAAAGTAAAATTATAATTTCTAAGATACGGAATTTCTCTATTTCCCACGCACTGATCTCGAAATATATTAAATACATCGAGCTTAACATCTAAACTGAGATTCCCAAGTTTAACGATCCTCAAACAGCAAGTTCCTTTTTCCGAAACATTCTACCATGCAGAGAAATACGCACTGTAAAATGCCGAAAAAATTTTATGTAATACTCTTACTGAAACACATATACAGAGATTCCACTTGAAGTTATATTCCGTTCGTATTTAGGGTGCAGCGTTAACGTGTCAACCGGGACTTATGTAACGCGCATCTAGTAGCAGCCTAACAGATCTGAAATAGTGGTAATAATGCGAGCAAACGCGACATAAATCAGAGAGAGAACTCCCCTCTAAAAAAAAGAGAGAGAAGAAACGAAAAGCAAGGCCTGCGAGGCTGAGGACATAGGCGATGAGATATAAAAGCCTGATTTTCCAGATAGGACCTTCCTCTCGGTGGCGCGTCGATCTCGCGCCCAATGATTTATGGTGCCGAGCGTCGACCAGCGGCCCTGACCCTACTCCTCCGTCCTTTAATCTCTCCCTCTTTAATATTTTTCTCCTCCTCTTCTTCTTCTCTCTCTCTCTCTCTCACTCTCTCACTCCCCCTCTTCCCTCCTGCGTATTCCTATCTCTTCTTTTTCTTCTTCTTCGTCCTTTTTTTTCTTTCTTTCGTAAAGAGCTCTCTCGGGAGATTAATTTCGTGCACTTCCATCGTAAATAAGTAGGACGTTCCGAGAAAATCGGCCGCCATTATTCGTGAATTCGCGTGGTCATTAGCATTATTTTTCTATACCGGTTAAAATGTGTTATTATACATGCCAACATGTGAAATTGCGATTATTATATGCACGGATCTGTTGCGCGCTGCGGAGGCTGAGGGCGTCGCTCAATGCATTGCGCGTGTGCTGGAGAAACGGAAACGCGTTTTCAAAGGAATTAACAATTTCACTGTTGCTTATCGATATTTCAAAATTAATTTTTTGTGCGCGGAAGAAAAAGTCTTTATCATAAGCCTAACCAATGTAAATTATAAATCAGTAAATTAACCAGTTCACGGCCTTTTAACGCCAAGATTTCTGATAGGTTATCGTCATCAAGATATAGCCAAGAATCATCACTTGAACAAATCTTTCAGTTTATTTTCTACTCAACCATTATGAATGCATATTTCAAAATATAATATATTATAATCATTCTAATTGACTCGAAATCAATTTCTAGGTACATTACCCAATTTTAATTTTGATGTAAATCAGTGAAGTTTTACGACTTGAGGCAAGTCTTAGGCCATTAAAAAAATAATTATGTACAAGCAAACTAATACAGCCGCTGCAGATATATTATTTTGCAGCGAATTATATTGACAAATGAATTCATTTCGCTTTACGGGTTCATAATAAAAGAAAGCATTATAGAGCTCTAAATTACATAGATGCTCCGCTGAATTGTTTCTGAAGAAATATATATAGGCCCGAGTATAAAAAAGCAGGATGATGCTTTGGACTTTGATTGCATCCATAAATAAGGCAGTTTTATGCACTGCAACGTAGGTTATATTGATATATCATTGAAGGGCGATCCTTATTATAGATAAATCAGCGAGCGCGAGTGCAGTTCTTTCGAGCCGTGTCTTACAACGTTTGAAAGTGAAAATTCTATCCCGACGAATCTCCTACACTTAACTTGCGTCCAACACTTACTTATCAATTTATCGATTCCAGTTTCCTTCTTAATCGTTCCATCCTTAATTCACCTCATCATTCGATCATTACTCCAAAAGCGTCTCGCGCGCACCGTACAACAAGAGCGAAAATCTCCGCAACGTCTCGTACAGAAATGTAAATAAAGAGAAATCGCACCTGCAGTAATAACGAGCGCACGTATGCAGCATTGAAACGGCAAGCCTCCATTACGGGAGCCTCGAAAAAAGAAGAAGAAGGGAACATTTTTCGCCTACCAGTGGAGAGTCATAATAGAGCGACGGAATGGCTGCGCGAGCTCCACCGGCTGCGCAATAAATGAGTCAACTAATACAAGACGTAAATTATCGTCGGAGACTAGCAGCAGCTCGCCCCCCTAAAAGTTGTGCACGCGCGAAAAATCGAGAGAAGCAACCATCGAGTGCGCTGTGCCGCCGCTGCACGCACTGATATTCGTTAACATTGAAATATATCGCGGAGATAAGGCCGCCACGAGCTTGTATCCTGTATACGTATACTGAAAAAAAAGGCGCATCATCGGCGAGAGGAGGGAATAAGCCCGGCTGGTGCTCTGCAGAGCGAGAGAGAGAGAGAGAGAGAGTCGGCCTCGGTCAGCGCGCGGCATTTTAATGAGGGGCCAAAGTCAGCGAGTAAACGTCCTGTAAATCATTTCGCAGGCTGCACTCGCGCAAAGGATCTCGCACTGCTGCTGCTGCTGCTGCTGCTGCTGCTGCTGCTGGTGCACCAGCTCTCGCGACTCTCCCTTTCCTCCCTCTGAAAACATTCTCTCTGCTCGAAGCTCTCGCTAATAGCATAACGCGCTCTGGGATTTATGATATTTGTTGCTCTTTCGTCGAGGCTGCTGCGCCCGGCTTGCGAGTGATTAATTGAGTGATCCGCGAGCTGCCGAGCTTTTGTTTACACGCCTCGCTGCTGCTGCTGTCGCTTCTTATTCGCGCGCGCGCGTGTGTGCGCATTACCGAATTAGCTGTGTAGGTGGAGGGGGCGCGAGACTACGGAATTTACGGTGGGCCACTTGCGATAACACGGCTAGAGCGATAAATTCCACCTTTTCGACGATAAATATATCGCGAGCTGGACGAGAGCCGTATAATAACTCGAAATAGCGCTTTTATGAGGTGATTGCTTTCCTTTACTTTTTAGGGGAAGATGGACGTCGTGTGAGGCGCTGAGTGAGCTTTTACAGCGATGATCGACTGCTGATCGAGGAGTTGAAAGGTGTTTTTAGTGCGGGTAATTAAAATGTCTGTTTGGTCTATGCTGCAGAGAGTGGATGTACAACGCTGCTTTCTGATTCTCCGGTGAAGTATTTTATGATTCGGAGAAGGCTTACGAAATGTAGAATTGAGAAAGTGGCGAAACTTTGTACGACTATAATGTAGTCGGTATTCGCTTTGACGCATTTCAGGTGGATTGGTATAAAAATTTGTTTTAGTTGTAGAATAAGATATTAATGCTATTATTCGCTGTCCAAGTCCATTTAGGAATGAAAATTAAAAAGTTATCAGATATGCCTGATTTAAACTATCCATTCCGTATCATTGAAATCCGGTTACATTTCATTGTCCTTATTAATGCATGATAAAAATAGACATTCGCATATTTTTACTCTTTATTACTCGGATATAGCGAGGGGACCTGCAACATTTATCGACAAACTCTTTTTATATCCGATCCATTAAATGTCCATTGTCTGCACCTAAAACTCAACACTATAAGTCTGAAAGTTCCTCAAGTCCGTGCGACAAATAGTAAAAAACAAACTTTGTAAGTATCAGCACAACTCGCAGGTTTTAAAGGAGCAATCGATGTCGATCTTTGAAGAAATATCGTATGGCCATTGCAACGTATACTATAAAAAATTGTTATTCTCGCGGTCGCGAGCTTAGCGCGAAAACTTACCTCACAATGGTACAAAAATTATTCAAGAACCTCTCCTATAAAAAAAATGCTAGATGAGGTATGCATCATGCGAACAAAAGGTGTTTTGAAGAGAAAAAAAACGATAAATTTATACTCTTATACTTTGAAAAACAATCGATAACGATGAAGACATTCGCATTTGATATTTTTATCTCACGTGCGTGTGCTTAGAAATTGTAAATTTATGCGCGATAGATCAGTTTAACGTATAAATGCTAGAATTTATAACTCATCCCGCTCACAAACAGATAGTTAATTTATCCCTTGTTGCGCTATTTGTCCGCATTACGCGTATACTTTATTAAAAATTCTTTGGAATTTAATACTGCTCACCGCATTCCGCTACAAAGCTTCCAACGTACCTAACAAATCACTTCATAGATAAAGCCCCTCATTATCAAAACGTAAATACACACAGCTTCGAAGAATATAGCATTCGAAATAAAATCGGCGAAGCATATTCAGTGGGTATTTCGAGTGCGCGCAATTTTCGCCGAAGAAATTAGTCTTGAAAATCTGTCTTTGGAACATCGCTACTCAGCCGCCAAGAGATGCAGGGGCATAAGGTCGCGTGCGTTTCGTCAAAAAGGCCTCAATCGGCTTGGAATATACTATTACCGCGAAAAGGCCTAGTGCGTATTCTCGTATAACGCGGTTGCGACGTGTACGAGTTGTCGTGCGGTTAAGGCGATGCAGCCGTCGTTATAATTGGCAAGACGCGCGCGTATGATCGATGCGCGTAGTTGCTTTCATGCCTCCGCGCCCACGCGCCTCCATATACCCGCACCAGCACCAGAGAGAGATTCTCTTGAGGCAGCTCTTTATAAACATCAAACGGATTGACCTTTTTGGCACTGGCCCGTATTAATCAGACGATTAAGAGCTGATCTCTGGTGCGGGAGGTCTTTTGTGGACGACGCGATGTTGCGCAGCCTATTGAGTGGGATTCGAGGCTTCGAGAGCTGCGTGTATTAACGAATGAATGAGCGAATGCCGCATTATTGCTCTATACATTATACTTTTTGCGAGTATTCGTTTTGAAATATATTGGCAGGATATTTTTTGCGATAATTATACGCGATTGTGCGATTGCCAAGGTTAGGGATTTTTAATCATTGACCTTGGTAATCACACAATCGGGTTGCGCTGGATTAATAAGAAGGTAAACAAGAGGAGGAAGAAAAATTATGTCGATGTACGGCGATTTATAATTTGGTGCGATTATATACGTCCTTGAAGATGATTATTAATGTATTGACATATGATAAAATGCTAATCCAAAGAATTCAGAATTGGCTCTGTTTGCATTGTTGATTTATAATTGATATCGAGTTGCCACCGTGCCCGTTGATAGTAAAAAGTATACATTATACACACTCTAAATTAGTGAGAAATGATCGTCTATACATATATCGTTTAGGGTAGACGGCTACTATGTCTATTAAGCGGACGATCTCTAAATATTGTTCAATCACACTAACAATTCTTCAATTTTACTTTTATATAGATATTTTAGTTAATTCTAATTTATTTTCTAAATTGTTTTCTATATTTCTTTTATCCAAATCAAATAAAATTGTGTAATGACACAGTTGAGATAAAAAATTTTATGCTTCTATTACTGAAAATCGTCTGCTTGCCATAAGATCCTAATACTTCATTTACTGTGTGTCGATTACTGTAGCCTATGTAAAAGGATAGGGCACCGCAACCAGTCAAAACAAAGTATTCGGGACATCTACCCTATACATCGACGTATACATTTATTTTAATTAATCTAACAAGCGCGATTCATATGCCACAAAAAATTACTGTAGATTACAAGTAATAAATTACCGTACAGTGGATCAATTTTCACTCGCACAAATTCAGAGTGATTTCTGTTTATCTCTAAGACTCGCTTATATCAATAAATGGTCAAGTAATCGTTCACTTTTCATCCTTTCCAGACTCTGCAGTGTAACTCGCAGCACCAACTTATTGAGCCATCGACATAAACGCAGGCCCAAAGACAAGGCGTTAAATAATAATAATTAGGCGCACTTGTTCGAACTCATCGGAAAACGGCATCGCAGGTCGGCATGTAGATTAAAGTCGACTTCATCGCAAAGGCATCACGCGATAGTATAAGATGGTAGGTACTACAAGAGCGCAAAAGGTCGCGCGGAATTATCGCCACTTCGGGCGGCAATGAAGCGTGACGAAGAGGTGCAGTATAGTATATATACGCGCCGGTAATCGCGGAAATCCAAGCGAGAGAGAAAGAGAGTGTCATCATCGCGCCAACGGATCGTCGTTCCTATCGCGGGAGAAACCGAGCGGAATGAAAAGAGCCAAGAGAGAGAGAGAGAGAGAGAGAGAGAGAGAGAATCTGTTACGAGGTAGTGGAGCGCCCCGAGGACTACGGATGATACTCTCTCTCTCTCTCTCTCTCCCTACTCTACTCTCTTTATCCGTGTAGAAGCGAGAGCCGAGCGTCGAGCGATTGATCGGCTTCATTAAGGGAACAATGCCGGGCGATTTGTGAATCGGCGTGTTTCCGTCGCTTCGATCTCGAATTAAGTTGCCGCTGCTGCAGGGCTGGTGTGTGTATAGGTATTATAGTCGCAGCGGGATGTCAGTGTACACGGTAGAGAGATGGAGCAGGGCGAGAGGACACGATTTGTTCGCTCTTACGGCCCATTTAAATTTGTTTACTCGAATTAATAATGCCGGGAGCCGAAGCTCGCGGATATGCTGTATACACGAGCTATTTCCCCGGTGTAAGTGGAGAATGAGGTATTCAGCGAAGCAATTACACTCGTACGTAGCGTTTTCGGCATTAAAGCCCCGCTTCCGTGACATCTCTGATTGTTATTGCGCACGTTAATATTGTAATGTCAATGTTTAAATATAATAAACGGATACTTTCCTTGAGTATTATTAAAAAAGTAAATAAATAAATTATTTGAATTTCAAAATTTAAAAGTCAATATTATAGTTATGCATTTCAAAGGATAAAAACAATTTTATAATTTCATCTACGAAAATGAATTTTTATTTTTATTTACATTGAAATAATAAGAAAAAAAATAAAATACATACATTAATTAAATACGGGTAGAATATGAAGTGAAATATCTGATATTATTTATACGCGCAAGATGTTAATTATAAAAATGAGAAAGACCTATGGTAATTCAATTGTTAATTATTAATGTAATATAACAACATATTAAATGCTGCTATACAGATCATTATTTGATAAACTTAAAATTAATTACGTGCAATCGCCTTCGTGCATAATCAATTCATTATTATTGAAATGAATTGTCTTTTCATGTAAATAGACCATGTACAAACTGATAATACTAAATATTTCTAAAGTAGCATAATAATAATTTTATGTATGCAAAATGTACTTCTACATAAAATGCAAATATGAAAAATTACAGCATCAACTATATCAAATTCTCAAAGTTGTATATAGTTTTTTATTTAGATATAAATAATACTTCAGATCGTGTCATGATAATGAATACTGGTTTAATATATATTATGTATCGCAACATTTCACTTTTATTTTTTCAAAACTGCAGGGTTCGTTTTCTTCACAATCATAATCGTTATACCCTAGTTCTATTTTCATTTCATTCATTTCAGAATGCAGCCTATTGCAATTTAAATAAATACTTATTTTTCACATCAGTTTTTACTGCTATTCTCGTTTCAATTTTCAATGTACCTTCAAATGTCAACATACATACCATAATTCTCGCTCGATTTAGCCGGAAAACGTTTCTCTCCGCAATTCCGAGAGTTTCAAATTCATCACGGCCAGGGATTTTCAAGGATTAGCCGCGCAAAAAGCGAGCCAGAGCCAAAAGCCTCCCCCTCATAGAAAATATAACATAACATTCCGAAAAGCAGCGGATATATTATTCCACGAATGGACTTAACCGATTCGTCGAAGTAGGCAACGTATATACGTGTCGCTCTACACTCGCGGCGGATCTGGTTTCTCTGCACCGTCGACGATGTCGTGGGCGGACTGGCAGGTGTGCAGATGTATACCGAGTACCGATGCATCTCTCGCGAAAATGTTCCAGCGCACCCAGACTCGTCCGATTTCTCATACTTCCGTGCGGTTTTTTTTTTGTTGCGTCTACGCGTCGCCGAGCTCGGTAAAATTAATTTGTCGCGCGCGGAGCGATTCTATCGATGTACTACCGATGTTTATTTCCAGTAGGTGGGGTTTGGTCGCGGTGCATAAAGTTGCCGGGGTTATTGCTCGCGGGTTAGTGTTGTACTTATTGAAATCGCTCGATTTATTAGGCGTCAGGCGTAGTTTGTGAATCGTGTAAATCTTCGAGGAGCTACTTTTAGATTCGAGTCGTGTAGGCCGGAGCGTTATTTGGAATTTTTCAGACGTATACGCAACTGCGGGGATTAAGTCGAGCTATTGAAATCGTAAAGGAGGTAGCACTTTTAACGCGGTCGTAAAAATTGTAATCCTTCTATATACGCCGATACACCTATCTTTTTTTATAAATAATTAAATTTTCGTATAAAAAATGTTATATGTATATTTATAAATGTATGCATAAATTTAATGCTTATATTTAGAGGCTCATAGTCATAAAATGGAAGGATTGCCAGGGAAAAGGGTAATACCTCAGGACAGCTCTTGAATTACAAGGCCCGATATAGCGTTACTTTGAAAACGCATACATAATTCGAAACCGTAAAGCGCCCCGAGGCTCTCGGTCTGCCGCGCGCGCACGCCAATCGCATAAGATCGAGACGAGGGCGCGAAATAGCCCCCGCGCATTATACGACTATATACGCGCAATCCCTTAGCAATAAAACCTTCGCACAGCTATCCTCTGCAACATTATACATAAAGCCCCGAAGCAGCGGCAAGCAGAAAAAAGAGGGAAGGCTACGCGGGGCCATAACCCGAAAGATTTTCAGAGCGAACCTTTGGCCCTTCCTCTCTACGGCCGAGCACTTTTCCGAGCCGAGAGAAAGTCTCGGTATATACGTAAGAAATGGCCGGCGGGAGGAGAGAGAGAGAGAGAGAGAGAGAGTAGCGAAATCGAGGGAAACGCGTGCCGCCGTTCTGCCGTGGCGCGTCGCCGTCGCCATGTAGTCAAGAAAATTAGTGAAGGGGGTACGTATAACGACTCTGCGGCGCGGTGAATCGCTGGCGTAGCTGGCGGAGCTGGCCGGGAGAGGGAAAACGCCCCGTCGAGAGTGCGGATTTGTCCCGAGGGTGTACTTAAGCGCGTCGGGAAAATCCAGGAAATTTCGCCTCTTCATCTATATATACATATATATATATATATGTATACGCACACACAGTAGACAGAGTCGACCCACGCCTCTCTTTCTCGCTTTTGCCTCGGAGCCTCCTCCGCATTCTCACCCCTGCCATTACTACTTGCTCTCTCGGTGTGTCGTTCGTTTTCCTCTTTTTCACTCATTCTCTCTTCTGGCTTTTCTCTCCTTTGATTTTCCTCGAGAGGAGTTGATGCTGCTGCTTGCAGATCGAGAGAGAGAGAGGATAAGCGTCACTTCGAGATAAAAACTTCTGTGTCGCGGGGAGGAGTTTTTTTTTTCGCGTACACGACCTGTAGAAGATGGAAGAGTCGCATGAATAAGTAGCTGCTTCTTAATTATTTTCCGCGGAGACACTTTTTTCGCAGCGAGGGCTCTTTGTGAATTTGCTCGAATCGAGTTGTTGAAATGCGAAACAAAAACGCACCTTGGCCGCAAGTTGCCGCAACGAGGCTTTTTCCTGCTTTTTATTATTGCGTGCGCGGCATTAAAAAGCTTTTATTCAGAGCGCGTTTCAATGCCGCCTGACGAAATGATCGGCGAGTTGACAAATTTTTGCGAGATATGCGATGAATATCGTATGAGTCGGGACCTATGCATTTTGTAATTTATTTTTGATACTGCTTTTTGGTTGCTTTCCTTTTACCGGTCCGGATGAAATTCAGCGCGAAATATGTGTTTTACGTTGATATTAACAAATTGTGAAAAAATCCAACAATTTGTTCGTTCCGCGGTACTATTAAATTACAATCTTTCGTAATATAGTTAAATATTAAATTTGTGATTTATGACAATTATAAGTTTAATGTGTTGTATTAAAAAAGAAAATACAAGAGTTTAATTTAACGTATTGATCCTGTGAGAAACATTACATCATGTTAAAATTTGAATAAATAATATATTCAGCAGATTAAACATTATTTTCATCATGTAGAATATTTTATAGTTTTAACATACGAATTGTATGATTAATCACTTGATTGAAATATTTTCTTAAAGTTAATATCACTTATTCTGTAAGTATTTTTCAAATTTCGTGCAATGTGATAGAGAACAAGAGAAAAATTAGAGTGAATATAGATAGATAGAAAAAGGCCTCCTAAAAATAAAATACAATAGATAATAAAGACGGAAGGTAAAACGTACAAAAGAAGAGTGAATATAAGAAAAGCTGATGGAGTGGAATAGAGAAGGAACGAGAGCGAGTAAAAGCCATAAAAATCGAGGAAGACGGAAGGAGATAGAGAAAGAGGGACAAAATGTAGAAGATGAAGCCGAGATTCCAATTGACTGGCGATTGCGCGAAAGGTTACGTGACTGGCCTCCTTCGAGTTTCCGTACGTGTACGTGAGGATTCGCGACCCCCCTCCGGAGTTTGCGTTAACTCGCACCAGTTCTCCCTCTCTTTTTGCTCCCGAGGCCAGAGAGAGACAGAGAGAGAGAGAGAGAGAGAGAGAGAGAGAGAGAGGCGAAGGAAAATCGCGCAGCGTGAATTCGGCAAATTGCACTCGATAGAGCAGTTTCGCGGCTGTACATGCCGCACGATCGTACGTAGTTATATGCCCCAGAAACTTTTCGCGTGTGTCCTTTTTCTTTCTACCTGCATACGTTTTATATTGTTCCTCGAGTAGCGAAGATGTAGCAAGCTTATTTCTTTAACGTTGCGAGGTGTGATTGTGTTTCTTGAAATAACTGGTTAAAGGCCGCAGAGTAAAAACTTCGCGTTCTTGAATTTGCTATTAATAGATTTTCTTGCATTAAAAATAATTTTTTATCAACTCCATTTATTTTATTTCATTCGATTGAAATTTAGCATTGCTTATCTGAAAGAGCAAATAACCAATGACAAATATGTTATTTGACAATTCTTCATATTCATAATTAAAAACACCATATTGCGTCGTACAATATTATAACTATCGTGTATCTTGGAACAATTTTTTTTCTAAACAACTCGTTCCCTAACCTCATTACAAAGCCCACCAGTAATTTAACGCACACACACACAGACACAAAACACGGCTCATCCAAAAAAGATCTATCCATATAGCTCATCGGGCGCGCATTAAGCTGGCGATTCTCAAAAGCTGCCGCGGCGTCAGCAGACGAACACCTGAATCCGTTCATTAGCATCGGGGCGCATTGCGTCGGGTAATCGATCAAAACTGCGCCCGATCCGACAGCCTAATTTCGGCCAATCGAGAAGCGCTTCGTCTTCGTTAGTATCGAATAAATCACTCGGCATCGTGTGTCGCTCTCCTACAGCGACGTATGCACACATACGTGACGCTGCTGCTGCTGGCGTATACAGAGCTCCCGATTCCTGTGTCCGCGTGCGCGCGCGCCCCGAGTGTCATTTACGATTTATCCCGCGTCTCTATGCTCCATATGCCGAATCATTTTCGTTCGCTTTTCATTCGGGCGACACACACACACACACACACACACCGAACAAAAGCCATTGTTTCGCACGTTTTGGCAGGCCGCGAGCAATCGAACAACGATTATATACCTTGTTTTTTTTTTTTTTTTTTTTTTT
>UELU01138400.1:0-56528 GCA_900490025.1 Megastigmus dorsalis | reverse complement strand
CTCTCTCGCACACACACACACACACACGCGGGCGTTGAGGACGAAAAATATAAAATGTGTCGGGGGGGTACGTGGCCGCTGCTACCACCGCCACCGCCGCCACCGCCGCCACCGCCGCCACCGCCGCCACCGCCGGCAGCTAGCGATGCATATTACGGATCACGTACCTGTGTGCGCGCACACGTGACATATACAGACGCGACAAACGCGGACTGTATCGGGACGTCTCCCTTCTTCTTCTTCTTCTTCTTTTTCTTTTTTTTTTTTCCATAATCGGCTGCTTCGTTTTATTGTGGCCTTTTTTTGCCTCTCCTGCAGACCTGCCTCATATCATCTTCCTGCTTGTTCTTCTTCTTCTCTCTCCCTCCCTCTTCTGACAGACGCGACGTCTCTCGAAAATGTCCGACTCGGGGGACTTTTTACGCCGAGATCGTATAGATGCGCGGCGACTTTTCCGCGGAACTAGACGCTGAAAAACTCGCGTATCGACATTTTTCTCGCCTTCTCAATACCGTATAGAAGCTCGTTTTTTTCTTTTTCTTTTTATTTTACGATTCATCCAAGATATAAATATTTATGATATGAAATATATGGTACCAATCGTTAATCATCGAATAGATTTGATGTTCGATACTTTATATAGTTATAATTTTCATTTAGCTTTACATATGAAATGGTCTTAATTGCAGTCGAGATTGGCATGTGCCGAGCTGCGAATTAATCACTACGTTTATCCAGCCGCCACCTTTCAATCGTGCATTCTTCCCTATGTGTATCTAGCCGCGCACAGTATAAGTTTTCTACGATTTAACATTTTTTTTAAAGTAAAAGTCATAATTATATTTAATTAACGTGCGTTTACTGTGATTTATAAGGTAAAAAAAGTGTTTCAAGGTGCGAGCGGTGCAGCAAAAAAAGAAGCCTTTTCTATCGGCCGTTTCATCACAATTTAATTCCATCGTAATTCTATAATGATAAGAAAGTGATGTATTAAAACAAACGTATACCTATAAATGTTACCTATACGAGCGATAAATTGAAAATTCTGCTCTTTGCGAATGAAGTATAGATTTCAGAGTACAAGCAAACCTTTTACTCTTGCACGCATTTTTAAAAAGGCTAAAAGGAAACGATGATATGTTATTGGGCAAAGACAGACAGAGAGAGAGAGAGAGGGGGGGGGGGGGAGAGAGAGAGGGAGAAATGCAGCGCAAGTTCGCGAGATTGACTTTGGCCTTGGCGAGTTCATACACGCGGAGAAGGAGTATCACGACCCCCGTCGACACCTCGTTATGCCTCCTGAACGTACTATACTCTCGGTCCCTCTTTCACTTCCTCTCTCTTTACGATCTCCGTACACTAGCCGTCCACTTTCTCGCGTATTAAGCCGCACGCGCCCACCATATAGCCAAGTACTGCTCGGCGGCATCTTCCCGACTTCTCGGAAGAAGAGGGGTTTTTCGGAGCAGAACCAATCTAGCGCCGGCGGTGTTCGCCGCTAGAATATAGATCGAACGCCGTGTAGGTATGTATACAGGCTTGAAATCGTTTGCTCAACTCTTATACATATTATACCTACATTATACGGAGTTCGCGAAGAGGATCGTGAGCTGAACAAACCGCTGAGCATTACGCGATCTTTGTGTTTATGTGTAGCACGTAGCGAGGAAAGTATACCGGCGAATATTGTTGTTTGCCGAAGAGAAAAACCGGTACTTACGCCCGAGCTACAAACTCGCTATATAGCTGCTGTGTACGTAATCGCTATTATTTCTCGTTTCGAGGGATTTCGCTTGCGAGACTTTTTGAGATTTGAAAATTCAAATGACGAATTTCGGGCGGCTTTTTGATTTTGAAATCTCGATGATTTTTTGCGTGAATTGCGCGAGTCGCTCGTTCAAGTAAGTCAAGGCGGAGCTAGGCTGTGGCTTATCGGGATCATATGGTTTGGATTACGCGTATTGTGACGTGCGACCTGTACAAAATTTTTATGTGCTCGTGATTTCTGAATGTTTCGATGAAACATTCAGGAGGCATGAAATTACGAACTATGAAAACGAGATCGTCGTACATTAAAATTAAGAGTTCACTCTATTCATGATGTTATCTGAACTTATAACAACAAGTCTTTAATAAAGTTTAAAATATATCGTGGAATACAAATTGCTTTTATCGCAGAGAATATAAGTTTAAACGGTATTTGAAATTATAATGATGATTGATAAAAATATCTACAACCTCAATGAACAAGGCATATATAAGAATATTAAAATGTCAACTTTTAAAATACGTGAGCGACTTTTATTAAACATAAAGATTATCTTAATTTCACCTTCGGTAACAAAGTAAAAATCCTGCGTATACGAAAGATGAAAGTAATGATTAACCTTCACACACGCCAATCGCAACGAAAGTATATGCAATTGTTATAGGCGATAACGAAGATTTTTTTTTTCTTTTTGAAACGTTACCGGAATTATAAATCAAAAATTTATATTGCATTTCGCCGTCTTTGCGAAAAAAATCAATACGAAGGAGATAGTCTACGCCTAGACCAATAAAGATTTGGTTAGATTAAAATACTATCAACCATAAATTGTACGATTATTAATATTATTTCAATCTTACACGAAAAATCGTAAACATAGTTTGCAATATTCCGTTTGATTCAGCAGCTGTCATTTTTTTAGACATTCAACTGATGAAATTGCTTTGAAAAAACGCTTCTTCCTTTACTCCGCTCCGCCTCCGCTAAAAAGCTTAATCCCTTAATGAAAGAGAAATGGCAGAAAAAGCAGAGAAACTCAATGATAATCGTAAATCACAGAATCCGGAATTTCTTTTGCTGCAGTTTTTCGGATGTCCCCGCTCGAGCTGTCCAAAATCTTCCGCGTTTTTGCGACCTCATCTCAAGGATCCGCCGCTCGCCGTTTCCTCGCCAGATTGCGAGGTATACACGTGTGGGATTGGCGGGACACGAAGACATTGCACGCTCGCACAGAGAGGAAAAATTGTTATTTATTCAACGCACCTTGCCCCGCTCGCCGCGGCGGAGGCTTCTCAACCAACTCAGCCGCGGCCTGCGAACTCATCCTCGAAATGCTGTATGTAGGCGTCCCGAGCCGCCGCATGGCAGGACAGGACCATGAAAAAGGCCATGCTCGCGTCGCCGCTACTCAACATTTCAGTCGTGATTTATCGGCGACGGGAGCCGCATTTTTTCAAGTAGCACAACATTTTAATTTATACTCGACTTTTTGCCGTATTTTCGGTGCATTAAACCCATCTTCGATGCAGTGTTTGTTTGTCTCTCTGTTTGCACTTGCGACGAGGGAGAAAAAGTTCGGATGTTTAGGTACACCCAAAAAGATAATACATCCCAAAATTTTCTGTATATTTAAATATTATTATGAAATATAGCCGATTGTCGATATGATAGACTTTGTTTATTATAAATGTAAAATAGCTACAAAGATTGATCGAACTATACGCAGATGTATGCTAAACGAGTAAAACAAGTGAGCAAAGTAAGTTAATTAAGTACATTAACCCATTAAAGACCAAGACCTCGAATTTTCAACAACTATTTCAAGGCTTTTTTTCAACTAAAAAGAAGATTTGAAAAAATTTGGAAAAGATCATATCCGACGTATTTTGTTCTTTCGAATGGTGATACCGATTTTTTGTTAAAATACTCCTGCAAAAAAATATGGCGTGTTTATCACGAAAAAAAGTTAAGAATTTGGAAATTTTCAACTTTATGAATATTTTTCATAAGGAGAATGCAATGACAATAATTCAAGATACTGCAAAAAAAGTGCAATCGATGTTCAAATAGTACAGGAAATTTTTTTTCATGATTCTAAAATATTTTTAAAATTACTAAATTTTTTATATAATAAGTTGAAAATTCTTAAATTTTTTCACTTTTATTCGTGAAAAACACGTCATATTTTTTTTCAAGAGTGTTTTAGCAAAAAATAAGTCTCACCATTCGAAAGAACAAATCAAAATACGCTGGATAAGATCTTTTTCAAATTGTTTAAAACCTTTTTTTTAGTTGAACAAAAGCCTTGAAAAAGATGTTGAAAATTCGGGGTCTTGGTCATTAATGGGTTAACAAGAAGAATCCGAGGAGTCTGGAAATATTAGCTACTAGCAAAAAATTAAATTAATTTTGGATGGATTCTACTACTGTTACCAACGCTAAATTTTATTATCTCGAAAGCTTATTAGTTCTACTTTTGATTTGTATTATATGGCATTCACTACGATGTGTGCATTGACCTTGCTATAAAAGTTTAAACTTCAACCAGGATTTTTCGTATAATTTAATTAAATCGGTCTGAACTCAGGTACTAGCACCAAATGAATGTAAAATTTCATGAAAATCCGTTTCCCAAACTCGGGTTTCCCTCGTAATTTTGCGCGCGTTCGCATGAAATCTTCAAAGCTGCTAAGAAAAACAAAAGATTTATGAGACAATAACCGCACTTAAACTGAGTTTTTCACGCTTAAAATTGATCAAATCATGTTTAACGTTAATTGACTTTTTATATTCTATTTAATTAGATTCATTTTCTGAGGTTTCACATCCCACTATAAGCGGTGTCGTATAAAAAAAAATAAGAAAGCTTGGAAAAATATGAAAAGTTTTTTTAAATTTACATAAAAAAATATCAGGGCTGAAGACAATCTTTAATTGTTTTGTAAATCATGATTGAAATCTATCGAGCACGAGATTTTTTTTAAACGCGCTTTTATTATTTCGAATCTGATTCTTTATTTTACAATACTTGCACGTTTCGTAATACATTATCAATTTCTTACTCGTAGCACTTATCATCAAAATGATTCTTCATAAGAAATAAGTTTTTATACTGACTCCTTTTTTATAAGGTATGACAAGACAATCAAAAACTGCAATTGCACGTTTATCTAACAAGTTAAGATTTCTTTTAGTTTACCCCACTCGATAATTAAATTTTGAATAAATCAATTTTTCATATTTCTTGCGCTTAACTGCATGATATAACTCTCTTAAATGTCAACATTTTATAAAATAAGTTTTGTCCTTCTCAAATTGCCTATTTTTCTCAATTTTTATTTTTGAGACTTATTTACTAATGCTTATATTATAGTGATAGAAGTAGAAATATGCATTAGTTATTTCTGCGGATTACATATTCAAAGCAGTTTTGTTGAAAATCTGATTTTCTGATTTCTCTTGTGATTCCTTTGAAAATTCTAGCGAATTTAAAGAAGAAGAAGAAGAGGAGGTAGAAGGTAAAGTGGTGCAACTAGTCAAAGTCAAGGAAGGATCGTTATACCCTGTCAGTAATTACATCGAGACTGAAATTCTACTGCAAGTAGGTAGCAGTGATACACTGCAAGATGTAATTTTATACCACCATCTTTGTATTACGAATCAAATGCACGTTAACTGATTAGAGTATTGTACTCTCAAATCGTCGAAGACAATAACAAGTATAAAATAAAATTTCTACTTATGTGTATACATATGTAGGTTTTCATGTGCCATATATAATTTTCACTAATTCGCCGCGGCTCTTCTCCTTTATTGCGCAGCAAGTTTTGAAATAATGATAGAAAAGCAAACATACATTTTTCGACAAATTGCTTTTTAAGTTATATTGAAAGAAGTACATTAGCCAAACTTTATTAGTGCGATGAGTGCATTTATATTAGAACCTATACTTCTTCTCGAATCCCTAATATTGCCTTTAACTATTTTTAAATTTCGTACATCAACAAATTCTTCACGATTTCTCAGTTTTATTATATAGCTAAAAATTAACAATATATGTAAATTTTGGAACGAGCGCCTGTCAATACAACAGTTATATTCTTTGAAATTTATTTTATTACTTATCGAAAGTATACAAAACTAGTTTGCGACTAAAACTTTAAATTTGAATCTTTTCTCGCATTAAAACCTTGAGCAGAAATAGTCTAAATCAACTCTGCAAAAGCCTTCAATCGTCAGATAGATTTAGTGGCTTTGGAAGCAAATTTTCTTGCCATCATTAAGCTCAAACCCAGTCTAAGACACTGTACATTACGTAATAAGTCAACTTGGAAGATAAATAAATATTTCAGTGAACAATATTACGAAGGAAAAAGTGTCTTAATGTCCAATGTTTCGGGGTCCGGTCGTCGTAGGAAATTTCCTGGAATATCTTGTGTTATATTCGGTGGATGTAATTTGCAGAAAATAAAGCGTGCCTCTCAATGACAATGTTGTCGGCGGTGAGTACTAACCGACCGGAGCGCATTTAGCAATGCCAATGGCAATGCCATTAGCTGTTGCTCCGAAGAAGCTCTGGCATCGAAGCTTGTTGGATTAAGTATTGGGAATTAATCGGGTCGTGGCCGTTGTAAATAGTTTTTACGCAAATTTAGTGCTTTCGTGAAAGACGTTTAAAAGAGGTTGTACAGCGAGAAGAAAAAAAATGTCACTTGAGTTTTCTCATCTTTTTAACTGCAGGTTATTATGAATTTGCAAATTTAAATATTTATTATAGTCTTGGACTTAATTTCAATGAATTATTATCTTTTAGCAAACTGAAAACTACATTTTTATTACTTTTAAAAGTATTTATTGTATAACTAATGTTTTGGATTAGATATTGAATTAATTACTTTTACTTTCAAGTATAAACCAAAACAAAAATATCGAAATGTATGAATCAGTTTGGCTGCAGCAAGTATTTCTTTTACAACTATTTTTATTTTTGTTTTTTTTTAATTTTATTTAATATAAACGAACGTTACAAATCAATCTTGCAATATATATATAACAATATACAAAATCTGTACGGGGCATAATATTTTAGAATACTGGCCTTCGCAATATCCTAATAAAAAAAACTTATTCGCCGAATCTGTAAGCTGTATTTTCCACTCAAACCTTCACAGCGGGCATTATCGTAAATCCTTTTCTATCTCAAAGCAATGCAAAAAAGGCCAAAATCATTTCCTTTCCTCGAGAAGGCGGCACCAAAAAAACTAGCAAACATTTCGCCTCCGCTCCCATTGTTCCCAAAGGCGATAGGCTCGTCACACGAGGAAAAACCTGACCGACGACCGGTTCGTCACAAATTGATCCCGCACCATTAAACGGTCCGTGCATCTAAAAACGAAAGATCGCTTTTTTCTATATGCTTCTTCTCTCTTCGGCGTATATATATAGGACGCACTGCAGCGCACATCTTTGTTTAGGGTCAAACCACAAGATGTCATAGGTCTGTTATCAAGCCGGTGCCGTGACATAATTATTACGCAACCATCATAGACGGTTACTCCGAGTTACATGCGCTCATTACGGGACGGCTCGCGACGTACGCGAATGAGCGGGTGTCCACTGCCACGAGCCGCCGTTTCTTCTAGCTTCTACCGGTATTTCGAGGGTGTATAATAAGAGTTGGACTCGCATCTATTTATTACTCGATTATAGTCGGAATTCGAGGCAGCTCGCTCGAGGCTATACTCGCTATTTTGGAATTTGCGGAATTCGTCGAGGATCGTACTTTTCTCGCGCGGTTATTCCGCGATCATGCAATTCGCCGCATGATCGTTGAATAATCCACTGCAGATGTGTCACCTCTCTCTCTCTCTCTCTCTCTCTCTCTCTCTCTCTCTCTCTCTCATGCCTTTTTCTTATATCGTAATACTTCCGAGCTATTCGCGTAACGTGGCATCAGTGATGGGTCGCGTGAAAGTCATAGAATTATCAAAGGATGTTGAGTTGGGTAAATGACGATTGACGAAAACCAACTCTTTAAATCGTATAAAAATCTACTGTGTTCACTTATAAATATCATCATTTAAAAAGAAAAGTATTATCTTTTAGGCCCTCGATTTACCTACATTTATCCAATTAGTTGTAATTAATTATCTCTTAAGCACTGAATTTTCTAAATCTTTTCAAACGTTTAAACCAATTAAAAGATGCAACTAAGTACACTCCAGTCCGGCATCAATTAATTGATTCGAGCAGAGCAATTTTAAAAATATTTGAAACATTTTACATTCTAGCGTGTAAGAATGGTTGGTTAGTTCAAATTTTCCACGAGAATGAATTAAAGCAGTGCGCGGCATCAATCCTGCTATGCTTTGCGTATAGTCCTTCCGTACTTCCAGTAATCCTATTTTCTCAGGTAAATTTCTGGTGTTTAGGACGTTTTTTCCATGTACATGCAGAAAGTGAGCAGAGGTAATGGAGACTCATGAAGCGGCGATGCCGGAAGGATCGAAAAGTCGGTTATTTGCTTAGCACGGTAAAGCGAGTGTGTTTAGCAGTCATAATACAATATCCAAGTACAAAGAGGACGCAATTTTCAGACGTAATTTTTTTTAACTCTGTTTTTCTTGCTTTTCGACAGGCCTCGGTTACTTGATGACACTGAAATAAATGTCTTCTTCCTTCTGGAACATGTAAGCCCCGCGAAGAAATCGGAAGTAGGTGATGTAAAGATTGTAATGGATATATAATTTTCAACGTAACTAAATTAAATTTTATATCTAAAGATGTCAGAAGTTTTTTCAAAAGAATAATAAATTAGATTATGGTATTTTGAAGCAAACATTGAAATTATTGTAATTTGTTTTTAGTCGATAACAACAAGCCACGGCTACTACACTATAAAATGATTAAATTTTATTTTATTTTAGAAACTTATATTCACTAATTTATGACACACGATTAAATTAAAATAAAAAGTTGTTATAATCCTATTATTCATCTTTCAAGAAAACAGTCTATTTCATAATCTGAAACTCTTGAATAAGTAGAGTAAAAAATATTTGTTCACCGGCACACTTCAATCAAGTTTTCAGCGCAGGCATAGATCGTGAATCGTGTAAATCGTCAGTTTCCAAAACCACTTTATGAATAAAATTTTGCAATTCGATGCGGGTATTCCAATGAATCAGCAACATAAGTCCGATCCTTGCTTTCTGGATGCGGATTAAATTTCAATTTTCCAACGAAGGTTAAGCTGTATTATCCTTAGCCTAGAGAACTGATCTCAAAATATAATGTGTGCATCTAATTTGGCATTGAAAAATGTATAGTTCAATAAGAATATATAGGTACGTAGATTTTCATACGGTCTTACTATAGAAAACCATTTGTTTTCTAATAAGATTTCTAATTTTTTACGGTAGATTATAGTTATACATTAGTATTCAAGATGCCTACTCAGATAAAACAATTTATTTTTACGATTTTAATGATTTTGAAACATAAAATAATGTTTACATAAAAATATGACTTTGTGTTTTTCTTTATGGTAAACATTAGTAATTCATAAAAATATGCGATTACAATTTATTTACAAAAACATAAAGAGGAATTGCATAGGAAGGTGTATATTTAATTTTATAAAAGCCTGAAATAAAAAAAAAAAACAAATATACTTGGCAATGGCTAAGAAATTATATATTTTTAGTTATTATAAAACCAAAAGGCATTTGGAGTATTTAAAAAAATTGCAGATTAAAAATGTGGAATTTAAACAATATTTTGAAAGGGCAAAAGCAGTGAAGTCGGTTTTTTTAACGGCCTAAATGAATGTCTAGCCCAAGTCGAGTATAGGACGACAAGGGAACAACCGGCAAGCGAGATGCGAGATCGTGTTGAATCATTTCCCATCTTTTTTCCAGTCATGTCTAGCTCAGAGATAATTATGCGCATACGCACATACACGTGCCTGCCAAAATGTGCACGTACGCAAGCCAACTCACGCACGTATGCAAATATATCATTTTTAAAAACGTCAAAATCATTCTCGAACGGACCAATTTATTAAAATAATTTTTTTTCGCTAAAATTTATATACCCAAATTTTCTCGGTTATCTGTCGTTAAGAGAATGCTCCATTATTAATTTTGAATTTTGAAAAATGTTACATCAAAATTTGTCCGCTAGCTGCCTATTTATAAGCGATTCCACGCGTGCAATTTTTGCATGAAAATTCTAAGAGGATCTAAGTAACAATCTACTGTGCCGAGAATGAGAATTAAGTTTTTAGTGTTAAGTGCAGTGAATTCCAATTTCCTAAACTGAAATTTCCGAGTACTTACTGTTGAATAGCATTTGAATTTGTAAAGTTTTAATGTCACCCATATATGGGCCATATGTTTTAACTATATAATATAGCAAAAGATGTAATATGTATATTAGATCTATATATTGGCCTAGTTTTCCAATACTATTGCACTCTTTCTATGGATATAAACTTTCCATATATATATATGAAATATATAGCCTTTTCATCATATTGGCCATACAGATGATTTTTTAAGGGGAAGACAGGAGAAAATATAGAATTAAAGTAAATTCAAACGTATCTCTATTATTAAGATTTAAGTATTTGGATCTTGTTTAATCTGTTTATTTCTAACAGAATATAAGAGAGGGATCGTCCTGGATCGTGGGACCCGGGACTGCAGGCCTCTCCCCCCTGCCCAGTCTCCACACCCCTCCTCTCTACCCCTGCCCTTGATCTGGGCCTGTTTCCCATCGAAACGTGTTCGAATTTCTGCTGAATCCCATCTAACCAGATACTAAGAAAAATACGTCTACTGTCCCGACGAAAAAAGAAAAGCAAAGGTTCTTGCTCCTTTCTACTTGTGACGTCGGAACAATTTCTTGCGCCTCTTTTTTCACCAAGCGTTCGGCCATTTACGAACCTTCTTTTAATATTGATGAATACAGTCAAGATTAATGCACGAATCGTTCTTAACCTATATTTCTACGCTAGACTTATACAAAAAAATTGTGCTATTCATTGCCGCTTTCTTCTTATTGCCGATAGACAAAAAAATTAGGAGAAAAAAAAACGAGCAAATATTTAATATTTCTACAACGACTTGCACGGGTGTATTTGTGCGTGCGTAGCGAGAGAAACTTTAGGATGAGAATCACGCTTATTCCACGGTACTAAGCGTTAAGGGTCCGGAATACAGATCAAGCGTCTGCGTTATTTGCAAAAGTTATACTCAACAGATCCTGTACTGCGTCATTTCCACGTAATTTCGATCGAACGAATGACGCCTATAACCACATACATCAGTCGTGTGGAATCAAAAATCAATGGGATATTTGTTTTTTTTTCTTTTTATTAAAAAAAAAGAAATAAAACAAAAGTTAGTCTCGCGTATTTCGAAGTATTGCGATTAAAACACGTATACACACGTAAAATAGGTAAACATTAATAATGAGAACACAAAGAAGTAGTCGCACGATATTACATGGACGTCGATAATTTGCGCGCATCGCAACAATAAATTATAGCTTAAACTAGTGTCTTATAGATAGTCGATGCTCGATAAATATACATTGCAGACTTAAAATCTATACCGAAGGATATGGACTTGCTCGCTAAAAGCATCGTCCATCATTTTCTTTCTATCTTCTTGACGCGTCGCTGATATAAAAGCTCATAGCGAGGAAAACACGTGAACGACTTTCATGTGTTTGCGGAATTGTTTAATGTGTTTAATGGAAATCAGTCTGTAACGAAGGCGTCGTAAGGTACTTGGTTGAAGATTTTTTCCACGAAGGTCGACATGACTTGAACGAGTTTTCTTTTCAGATCCGGTTTCATTTCCTTCAAAAGCTCCTGGCTGTTGCTGTTGATGAAGAGATTCAGTGCCGCTTCTAAAACATAGAATTTTAAATTCCGTTAACCAACGAAATAATGGCCACAATAAATAAGTGGGTGTATAAGAAGTTTTTTTTTAATCCTTCGCTTTATACAGTTAGTAAGAAATTATGTTACGGAATTCGTATTCTAATAACTTCCTTTTTAATATTTCCTTTCATAAACAAACTCGTACTTGAGAAAATTATAGAATCTGTTAATTAAGCTGTGAGACAAGCGATTACTTAGTAAACGGGATTACTTTTAAAACAGATCTATTTTGTAATACACGGAAAAAAATGTTAGAAAAATGAGATGCAGTTGCGGGTCTAATTTCTTCATGATTTTTTCATTGTCATCTTGTCAATAATTGAAATTTTATCGAAAAATAAAATGTACATCAAGAAACTACAAGGAAGAATTTTAACATATTTTTTGTAATCGTAGTTTTTCAATTTATTTTAAAAGATGATCTAATTAGTCTGTATTTAAGAAAGTAAATAAATTTTTATAAGGATTAGAAGTTATTTTAGGGTAATTAAAAGTACATGCCTTGATAATGGTAATTGAGAGTCTGGAAACGAAAAGAGCGTGCACCTTTTTTATGAGTGGTGATAGTTTTTAAATTACCAGTTTTCAGAATTTTATAATAATGTTGCTCATACGTAAACTTTTTAAAAAAAGAATAGTTGAAATAATAATTTATTTTATTATAGTTTTGGACCTATGTAATTCATACGTCCGCCCTTTTCGTTTCCACGGCCTCAATTGTAAGATTGAAAAATTTAATTTTAATACGTATGCATATATAACATATAACATACAACATATAATATATAATATATAACATGTAACATATAACATATAATATATAATATATAACATGTAACATATAATATATAACATATAACATATATTATATAAGATATAAAATATAACAAGTCAAAGAGATTAATTCACTTACGAAGTATGGTATTGCCATCGTGAACGTTGTCAACGCCCATCTTGATATCTCGCACAGAAAAATCCATCTTGAGCTGTTGCAGCCTGAGGAATTTCTGACCCTGAACTGCGTATGGTTTTGCCCGAATGAAAACTTTAGCCTTGACTCCATCTAAAAATCATTAATTTAAATACAATTTCATGATACAAGCGGAAACTTATTAAGCATTTTTCTATAGGCCTTAAAAAATATCCTGTCGCATCAAGTCTGCGTAAAATATTTTAAACTACTTGTATATTTATTTATCTTTTATCCATCTAATGGTATCAATCCGGTTGAGTTCGTTAAAAAAGTCAAATCCTGCTGTACGTACCACCCATGAAAACGTAAACAACAGTCAGCGATTTAATTTATTGCAGTAATATTTAAACGATTTTATGTTTTAAATATATGTGGGTAAAACATTTGGTCAACATTTCTGGTATTATATTTTCAAAATCATTTGATTCGTGGTTTTAGAATAGAAAATGTTAGTGAGCTAGTAGAACTGATAACGAGCCATACATACTAACAAAAAAATTGACTCTATGAATTCCCGAGAAACTATTAGATATTTTATACTCGAAAGTTTAAAAGTAATATTATTATGCATATACACATAATATGCATACGTATAAATTATCGTATAATTTTTTAAAGCACGCTTATCTTTGCTATCCTCTAGGCTCGAATCCATCAAAAGTCCAGAGGATTGTTATCATCGAATAGCAAGATGAAAAGCTTTTAAAACTGTTCACGTTGTAAAGGATGATACTTAAAAATTATCAAGTCTTTTTGCCACACAACCGCCAAACTCCCAGTCGATAAAATAGAAAATCTGCATGTAGGAAATCGCCCAACCGATCCCATCCCAGCCAAGCATCCGGCAACCCGCCACACAGTCCCGTCAGCTCGGTTGCCCAGTCTCGAGGAGCCGACGGGAGCTTATTCATTACTTGGCAGCTCGCCGGTAAAACGAAACTGGAATACCAACCGTACTCTCCCCAGTAGTCGCCGGCGCCACTGGCCTGGACGAGTATGAGGGTGCCGCTCGATCGGTACTTGGCGGCCGCTCGGATCTTCGGTATGCTGAGCGCCAGCTGCAGCTGCACCTCGTCCTCGTTGAGGCGCGCCCGGACGTTGGTCACCCGCACCGAGGAGACGCCCCGCGCCGCGACATCCTTGAATTGGGCCTTGTAGCCGTTGGGACCGCCGCCCAGGGCGATGTGCAGCTCGTCCAGGATTATCGGCTCGACCTCCGGGTAGCCCAGCTGCGGCAGGCCTGAAATTTCGAGCGGTGCACCGTCACTACGACTTCAAATTGTTATGTATATGCTTGTGATATCGGGAACCTATACTCGAAATATTTGAATCAGAGCTAACGTAACCAACGCTCCAAAATCAGTGTATACTTGTACCAGTGCTTATACACTGATCGATCCAGTGAAATTAAAAAATCAGTTGTGAAAGACGCGGAAAAATCATCGCATATGCACTGATTTACGAGCAGTGTTTCTATTATTACTGATTTACACTTGGAGAGTAAAAAGAAGTAGCATTAAATAGTGTACTATTTGATACATCGATGAAGACCACAACTAAAGGTATAGTAGTAACTAGGCAACCTATAATCGCTAATAAATCATAGATTTATTCCGAATTTCATATATTTATGTATTGTTTTACAATGCATAAGAATCTTTACAGTGCAGTAAAAACTCCATTCGTAATTCGATATTAGTTACAAATTTAACAATGACATATTTATTACTCATATGGTCACAATGTAAAATGCTATACTTTATTGCTATACTTTTATTGTATAAATCTTTTAGTATAATATTTTAATTTATATATCCGATAAAATAGACATGAAAATAAAAAAAAGTATCAATAAAATTCTTTTATACCGAAGACAATATTCTTTCTCGAAAAATATATCTATTACATCAACACTTATCTAAATAATGTGTCATAAAACAATAAAACAAACTTTAATATAATAACAAACCGCATTATAAATAACATTTCATATATACTCATACATTTCACAGATGTTTAGAAGAGAAAATTGTGGAAAATATTTGTTTTTATAGATCCTTTTATGAGTTTCAGAAGATAGTTTGATCATCAATATCATAGTTATATTATTTAACGAACAAATATCATTTTCCAGATTTTTAAAATCAAATGTATATTTTAATTTGTAGGTGCACCCAAAATTCCAGAGTTTTAATTAAAAACAAAAGTATTACGGTTGTAGCTTAAACCACATGTAAAAGTTTACGAAGCTATTAAACGTATTAAATTGCAAACTGCACTCTCGCCTACTTTTAACTTTTAATATGATTTCACCGCTCACAGCAACAGCTGCACAGGACGCGCTATCGTTTCAAGTAAATAACGCTGAAAATTCGTTTTCACTCCGCATTTGTTTTATTACGATCTACACACCTGTAGAAATACCTCGTTTAATTAAAGTAGCAATTCGAAATTTGACGTCTTATTTTTATAATGTCGTCTTCTTATAGCGTCGATTAAATTTTTAATGATCGCTGTATATGCTTCTTAACAGAATATATAGGCATATTAATATGGCACTCAATCATAAAGCAATAATTTTGCGCGTAATGACGAGTGATTTAATGATGATTTGCAACAGGATAAAGGTGCTCTTTTACAATATTTCCCATTGTACAAGTAGGCATTTATGAATTCTTTGATGATTTTCAGAAATATTTTTAACGATCCTTGTATTTTTTATTCGTGATATAACACAGAATTAGGAATATTATTAGGATCAATAACGTGAACAAAAGCTCCTAAAGACCTAAAAACTTATTTATTTACAAATGAACTAATCAGATTGATGTAGGAATAATATCGAAAATCAATCATTCCTCGGTATCCGCGAAGCAAAAACCAGTAGACAAATAGAACGAAAAGACGAGCTATAGCAGCCAGTGGTCAGCTCAGAATGGGCGCGTATTTTTGTCTCCGGCTCGCGCGCAATTGGCTTCGTTTGCCAGCCACGAGTGCCGAGTCAATATTTGACTGCGAGTGGAAACTAGGTATGCGCTCTGCAGTAAGAGCGAAGGAGCGCTTAAACATCCCATGCTATATGGCGCCGCTCCGAATGTAGGACATTGGGTAACGACGATTCAAATACACCGTTATAACCTGCTTTTTTCTCGACGACTCGCGCCACCTTTTTCTCGGGCGCTTCGTGTAGCTCGCGCGACGCGGCACCAGCGGCTTTCCAAAGAAATTTCTCACCAGCCGATTTTCCGTTCTGTAACGGAATAGCCCTTCGAGATAAGAGCCGCTCTTGAACGTAGGTTGTAAAATGATTTGGATGAATATATTGTTCACAAAAATTATTGATGGAGATGTGAATATAGTTATTGCAGGTAATAAGCTGGCAATGGAAAAGCTTGACAAGGTTGAGAATACGTGACTAGAAGCAATTCCTGGTCGGTTATTGGCTGGAATCTAATCACTGATACCTTGTTCCTTGAACCCTGTGTTTGGTAATTAAAATTCCGGAATATCAAGTTTTCAGAAGAGGTGCTTGAATGTGTCTATTGATAATTTGATTCATATCTAAAGTTCAAGGATTTTGAATAGTTCTTCAGTCATTGAATAAAATTAAAATATTTTAGATTCCTTATCGTCTTTCAAAGCACCTTACACCTTACATCATCTTAAATAAATGAAAATGCTCATTTTTTCAAGATCTTTTTGGAATCTCATCTTTTGTTACAAAAAAAAAAACTATCAGAAGATTTTTTAAAATAACTATAAATTTGTAATTACAGTATTGATCCAATACTGTTCTAAAATTTCATATTCATTGCATCAATTACAATTTTGCTTTAAATAAAAAGTTGAAATCGATATAATATATAATAATTTAATGTATAATAGTAATAGTGGCTCGACTGGAGAATTAACTATTTTATCTCGATTACTAAACTACTTATGATGTAGACTACTTAGATGCACTTGAGTGTTACATTTGTAACTGTATGCATTATTTTTAAACTTTGCCTTGAATAGGTATTATGTACTTCAACTTGTTCATATGTACTACCGATTTGGTGTCTTTATAGACAAGTTACAAAAAGATCAATCGTCTGAATGAAATACATTAGACAATTTTTACTGTATAAGTGATATACTAGAATTTAGATTTGATTTGCCAAACCATATAATACTTATCTTTGGAAAATTATTAACCTCGATATTAACGGCTTATATTTTGAGTAAAATATTAATTAAATCGTAAAAGAAATATAACACTATATATAGGATCATCCGTGAATAAGAGCAAACACTATTTTTAAAGATATCAATCACGCCAACCAATTCAAAATGATCTATCGCATTTCTCGAACCATTTTCACCGCTCGTCTCGCACTCTCACTCTATTTCCATCGATTAAACCTTGCAAACTCTCTTCTAGAATCGAATCAGCGAATCGCAATATTCCCTTCCAGCCAATTCACCCGCAATCCATCAAACAAATCTCAGTCAACATATCCATGGAGTATACATCGTCCACCGAGTCTCGCATCGGCAGCCCCAAAAGCTGATCGATATCCCCCAAGTACTCACCGTGTCGGAAGTTCTCGGAGAGCGCGTTGGCAGATCTGGTGAGACAAGCCTCCAGCTGCGGATCGCTCTTGGGGCAGGCCTCCAGGAACTCAAGGCCCTTGTACTTGCCGAGCGCCTGGACACCGGCAGCCAGCGTCGCCAGGGCACAAACCACCGCAACGATCCTCGCGCTCTTCGTCATTCTCGTCGGCGAAGATAACAAAAAAACAACAACAACAAAGCGTGAAATCCGCGGTGTACGGTCCTAGGTCGGCCTCTCTCTCTCTCTCTCTCTCTCTCTCTCGGCTTTCGAATCCCGTTGCTCCCGCCAAGCAGCAGCCGATCCTACCTGTACGCGACGAATGACCGGCTCTAAGGAGATGCGCCCAGACTTATAGTACCTTGACATTGCCCCCGCTGCTCCGGTGGCAAGAGGAACGCCGCGGCCGCCTGCTGGAGAGCCAGAGAGCGCGGGACGTGGAGTGGGGCCCAACCGCAGCTCGTGTAGTACGACTCGGCTACTTTCTTCTTCTTTTAAAAGCGATAATGCCTATGCGGAGCTATGTGTACGCGTCTTCCCACCCAGCGAGTAGCGACCAACTCTCGACTCCACCTTTATTTTTCTCTTTGTTCTCCGAAGACGCTCGGCCAACTATATATAATAAGTACTGTGAGATTTGCTTGTCCTTGAATGCGTGAGTGCCGTAGTGTCCGTAGTGCCCGTAGTGCCCGTAGTGCGCTCGCACATTCAAGGCGCACTGGTATGCGGGCGGACGTGAGTGCATGCACACATGCGCGCGTGTACGTATCGAAACGAAACTCGAAAGTGATTTGCAAGCGTGTGCGCGAGTATCTTCCGATCGGTACTTTATACCTGCAATCTAGCCTCTTGTTTACTTCGTAATTGTACTCGAGGAAAATCATCGCCGGATCATGTATAGACATGTCGTGCACGATCGATGCGCGGGCAAAGCTCGAAATGTCCTTGTGTTCAGCGATCCGTCCGCATTTTTCGAGGAATTTTTCGTCGGTCTACCTATAATGGTGAAAATTTTCCCGAAACAACACAATGGGCGTTTCACTTTCGTTTCTGCTTCGCTGTACCCGAACCCAACCCATATTATACCGCATTTGCATGGAAACGTAATAATTGCAGTAGGGTGGATCGAACGATTCGCGCACCGAGCGAAGAATGTAGATCGAGTAACTGCGAGGGGGTCTTAACTTATTGGCGAGTACATGCGTGCGGGGACGCGCGTCAGCCGATTATTTCGTACCTGACTTATTTCATTGATTTTTAAGAGAACCGTTAATTGTTCGCTACGCCTTGGCCGACGATGACGCGCACCTCGTCGTCATATATAATATAGCGGAGGAGAGAACGAACGATCGGCGATTTTTGAACGAGTGACAACTATAATTTGTTTCTGCAAATGAGTCCTGGGACTTGCTGCTCAATGACGAGATTGCTATTGTACGCTAGGGTGGCATTAATTAGGATTCCCTAATCATAACCAGTAATTTGCGTTCAAAAATGGACTTTTCATTCCTTAAACATTTTCTTTACAAATGTAAGTTAACCGTAGTTTATTTTCAGTTTGAAACAAAATACCGTTCTTGGAAACTAAATAGCTGCACCGAAAATAATAATTTTTTTTATTATATACTTATGTTAATATGTTAACAGCAAACAATCTCGAAAAAATTGTGCCAGCTTTGAATTCAGATGGTCGAAATTCATTCTTAAACTTCATTAAAAATAATTTAAAGCCTTGCAAACGCCTCGTTTATGCACGTAATGATACACATTCAGGCTTGCGTTTTACTCCATTGAATCATCGAATTTTCCCAAGTTAATTCCTCAGAAGCGATTTTAATTCGAATATTGCTTTCTCCGAGAGAAAGCTTTGTATTAGTAAACGTTTATGGCGTCTTTTCAGTGTACAAATGTTTTTATTTCGCCTACGTAAATCCGTACGTGCTTGTACATAAATGAAAAAGGAGCGATAAGTATTATTTACAGGAGACAATTAAGACATTTATGAATCTACGTTGAAAAACTCACATTTTTTTGCATAATAATTACATAAGAATCGATAAATTGAAAAATTTTGCACGAGAAAAAACAAGTATCTTTTGTAAAATTTTGCATCTCATATTAAATCGAGGGAAAAAATTTGAAAATATATATTTGTTCTTACAAGTACACACGCTTGTAAAACATTATTTATAATTATTATAAATATACTCATATGTTGAGTAAGGAGTTAATTTTGATTAAATATATATGAGTTTTTAATAATACATTATCATGTCTATTATTGCACTGGCCCTTTTCATAATTGATATTCAAATGTAGCATGCATCCTTTCTGAGATACCTACCGAAAGGTCAGTACAAATAACTATTCACATTTTGTACAATAAATGTTGATTATAAAAAATACCGTTTTAGATATTTTCAAAAGTTATAATGACTGTTAGCTCGAAGCTAAAAAATTATTTTGATGCACATAATAATAAAGAACCTGCCTTCATTTTCATTCAGTCAAAATGTTTGCAATGCTTTTAGCTCAAATTACATATTCCCAAGTTTTTTAAATGAATGGTCAGTTTCCTGTTTTCCTTTCAATCGTTTTTTTTCTCATTCTTTCTCAAGAAGTCTTAAGGATTCTTTAAAAATGCATATAAAAACGTATAAATTAATAAATTCAAGCACCAGAGAAACTACTGACGTCTTCCACGCCTATAAGAATGCAAAACATTCTATAACAATATAACCAAAAATTCAATTAACGGGTTTCTCTATTGATATTCTACGAAAAAAATTTCTTCGATATTTACTCGGCAGAGAAAAACTAGAATGCAAATGTATAGATACTAAAATATTTGTTAGATTTCATTGTAATGCGTTGAGAGTACCTAATATTTATCACAAAAAGTGCTGTTCACTTAAAGATTTTATTTTCTAACTTAAAATTTTATAAGTTATGAGAATTTTAAAAATGAAAGTTGTAAAGAATTTTAAATTTACTTATCAATATAATTATTGCTCTTTTAGTTTTTCACAGTAGTTTGAATTATTGTCAATAAACAAATTCATTGAATTGGCAAATAAAGCAAATAGCGCCATGTAATGTTTTCCTATTTCAGATAAGATACTCATTAACATTTTTACTCATATAAATCACATGTTTATTTTTAAAAAATAGTCCATTTTATCAATTGAAACAAAGTGATTATATTTTATCAGAAAACCTTAATAAGCTTATATTTCCCGAAAAAAGACGCTATTCCCCGATTGCCTTCGATCGTTCCAACAGTCTCGGAAAAGGAGTCGCTCCGAGGGCTGATAAGCTCCAATATTGTCAAGTTTGTTGTCAAGTTTGTTGCGGCCGCGTAATAGCTGGCATCTTCTCGAGCTCGATCGGACCTGTGCGCTCGCACACGAGACTCTTGTTCGAGAAATGAAGAATGCGCGGAGGTCAAAGTCCGGATGGCTTTTCAAGGTAAGCAGCTCTCAAACCCGAGAGATCGACGGTTTCTTTCTTCGGCGCGATCATTAGGCTCCCCGAGGAGAAAAACCGAATGAAAGAAGCCGCAGCTCACGAATCGTGTTTCGTGCGTATATATATATACGAATGCAGTCGGTTCTCTGCCCATTGGTGGCCAGGAATGAGAGATTTGCACCCAAGATTAGCTGTTTCGACGTTAGAGGGACGAGAGAGAGAGAGAGAGAGAGAGAGAGAGAGAGAGAGAGAGAGAGACATTGTTATTTCGCGAGTCCACAAATTGAAAAGTGAGCCCGCGTGTGCTTATGAGAGATTTGCTCTCGCGAGCCTCCGAGGATCCATGAGTAAATATAAGGTACGCGTGCTGCGGCTCTTGGCTTTTCAGATTTTCTTAATTATAACGGTGGCTGCGTAGTGGTGTGCACGAGAATGTGTGCACGTGCGCCAGCTCAGGTCGCCAACCTAATTTTATTTGATAATAGAGAACATTCTCAATTTGGACACACACTTAGCCTGTCTAATGACTTACTAATGTTCTGATAATCTAATTGCATTGATGTACAAATAGAGAAATTTATACATTTTGTCGGTGCAGTAAGAGGAGATAGAATAGCAATTAAAGAATTTAAAGTCTAAAGTGCGGGTTCCCTATTTTTTTTAAATGGTACGTCCCAATATTTTATATTAAATATTCTATACTTAAACTTTACTTTTACCTGCGTTTTTGATAATTTCGGCAAACAATATGGGAGAGATGTTCCGATTTCTGTCCCGCAGACGACGAGTACGAATTTCTATCGCAACTTTGTTAGACAAAAAGGTTTTAGTTTAGCTTTACTGGTCAAAAAAGTGGTATATCAACTTTTTTAACTTTTCTCGAAAAAAAATGTTGTGATATGCTAAAGGCACACTAATAGGGGCACCTACTCTAGTCAATCTAATATTACTTAAAGTATAGATTTTTAAGATGAAGAAGAATTTGGTCGCCATATATTGCTTGAGCATAACATATGTAGTAGACCAAATTCTGTATACCTTGATTCGTCATTAATGTTATTTGTGACGCACGTGTACTTATATATTGAATAAAATAATCCGAGTTTTATATACACATTTACGTGACGGTGTAGGCGATTATGAAAATAGTTCTATATCTGTCTGAATGAGAATAACATGAAAACACGTTTAAGATCAAAATATTTTTAATACAAACGAGTTTTTTATGCTATTAATCATCAATTAACTTCACCTTTATTATCTGCTTCGTGTCTATAAGATTCCAATGTTTTCAAATTTAAAGTTATTGCATCATTTACATGAAGTGAATAAATCGAGAAATACAAATTGTCATGTAATAAAACTATAATGTATAAATAAACAAAGAAAATGCAATAAGTTATTATCATACAGTGTATGAGTAAATTTTAGAATGTATAGCAGTTTCTCGAGTAGGACAGTTATGGTAAATTTATTCACTAAATCAAACATTCTTTAATCTTTACAGAGTTGTAGTATTTGGTATTTTTATGACACATAAAATTCTTGATAAGTATAGATATTGAATGTTCAAATTATAAAAAATCATTAAGTTTTCCGTTTTTAATACTATATTGGTTGGTACAGATCCCTAAACATTAATGTTATGTATAAATCACATGGACAATAATCGTTTTATTAAAAAAGACACAATTTTATTTTGTTTATTATAAAAACATTATATACATTGGATGAATTAGAGTTATACTATTATAAGTGTGCAAAAAAGATTACTCCACACATTAGAAAAATCGCATAGCGACACTAAAATATGGCGAATGTTGCATTAATATTATAAAAAAAATGTTAGCTTACATGTTTTAAAAGTATGTGTAATAAAAAATGATACATATATATAAAATAACGCATAATCTAACAATGGAGTGTGAAAAATTAATTTAAAAAAATACATATAATACTTAATAATATCAATCATATCAGTTCAAATTTATCGTACATGAATAGCAAGCTAAACTTGTCTGAGCTGGTATACTCCCGATTCACGAAACACCCTTCAATGTCTGTAAGAGAAGTTCGTGTATGGGCGTGCACTTGAAACTTTACAGCCAATTAATATACAAATATGTCTCTAAAGCTTTTGATATACACACGAAGAAAATAATAATTACTCGATTCAACTTCTACGACGCAACAAAAACATTTAAAAAGCTAATTTATTACCGTTCGATGCTAAAATTTTTTTCAAAAATATTTGAGTATTATCGTCGTGCGCATAATATTTTAAAAACAATAAAAAAACAATTGTTTCAACGTAAATCATTTTCTTATACTTAATTGCAAAAGAATATGAATTCGTTTTATGCGAAAATAAGTACATGATTATCCATCGATAATAATATAAAAATTTGTGTTCGTTGTTAACGTGACCATTTTCCAGGTGTGCACAGTAATTTCTTTCGAGCCAAATAACAATTTGCTTCACTGCACGTAGAGAGAAGAGAGAGAGAGAGAGAGAGGGAGGAAGAGTTTTGATCGCATTACAGGGAGTTGGGCCTGTTCTTGATGATCCTCTCGAAGGGGAAGTTTTGGAAGGCCTTGCCGAAGATGTCGGTGAAGGCGGTCGAGACGAGCTCATTGATAAGGGGCCGCGTGAACATGAAGCCGGGCTGCCAGGCGCCATTTATGATACGGTCGAGGATACCCTCGAGCACCTCCCGTCCGTACAGCAGATTAGATATGTGGAGCTTGAGGTCGCGGATCGTCTGCACCTCGACTTTTACCTGGAGCCTGGAGCCTGGCTCCTTCGTGATCGTCGTCGTCTGCACTAGATCGTCTGGAAAAAGCGAGTTATGAATTATGGTTCTGAAGAACTGAGTAATTAAGGGAATTTTCTATTGATATTTTGTTTCATATTGCGATTCTTATGAGAACGAGTGGACGACGATATTGCAAGACATGTTATATGATTGAATTTGACAGTTTTAAAAACCAATTCTATTCGCCTGGTGTATTTGTAGTCGTGAACTTATGAAGTGTATAAAACAATTTCTTTATCAAATTCATTTTATTCGTAAACATATTTTGTACGTAACAAAAACAGCGAAACTTTTTTTACATGTATTTTATTCAGTGAACTTCAATAAATGTGACGTTTGAAATAAAGGTATATATTTTTTTTTAAAGAAACAGGTGATGTGTACACTTCCGCAGATTCAGTATCGCACTGACTGAAAAATTCACTGAATCCGTAGATAGAATACCGTAAACTATATCAGTACGATTGAGATGTACAAAGATGATCAATTGATGAATTTTTTTACTACGTTTTAATACTATTATTTTTATAAGATTTATATAATATTTGTACTAAAAATTTAAAATGTAACTATTTCTTGGATTCTTTTAGTGAATAGTTTTGCCGAATTAACATTGTAATAAAAGTATAAATTGTTACTATTAGTATAGTTATTAATACATTAATATAAAAAATGATTAAAAAATTCCTAATTATAACAAAGTTTCAATGAATAAAATGCGTATGGTTTATAACACATGATAAAGGGAGATAGATTCAAATACTATTTCATACACAAATTCTTTTTCATGAATATTTTTTTATATATATATTGCAACTAGGTCGTTCGTGATTGCAGAGGAATTATTATGGAGAAAATTAATAAGTGTAATTTTATTATGCGTAACTCAAGCTAATTCTTCAACCTGCAATATTTTCCAATATATCAAGAACGAATATCATTTTCCCAAACATGAACTGTATTTTTAGATTTCAGAAAAAAATACTTTCTAAATTAATTATTATCTCAACAAATATATGAAATTTTGAAGTTTTACCGCGCAATGTCCGTATCGTAGGATTCATATCGAACAAATACTCGCGTTTACATAATATGCAGCATAAAAATTGAATTCCCTGCCTCACTTATCTCTTGGCTTAAGGAAAGAAATTTTTGTAGAAACAAAAGTAATGACTTCTTTGAAAGGCTAATTTTCTCCGACGAAAGATGAAAGTGAAAAACTACTTACACAAGCCCAAGGTGAATTTTCCTTTGTTCTTCATTTTTGACCCAAACATAGAGCCGTTAAATTCGTAATCTCCCGACAGAAATTTGTCTGGGAAGCTCTGCGTGTAAACCACCTGTAAGTAAACATTGAATTACTAAACAGCGCAAGCATTACGCAATCGAAAACTGAACCAATGATATTTTTCGACAGATAAAATAAGAATACCGAGAATCTCTCGTATGCGAATGAGATAAGTGTGTCAAAGTTTCTTTTAATTTGTGTTTAGCTGACCTTGTGGTTCTTCAAGTCGCTAACGAACTTGGTTACTTTGCTGGCTGACCATCCACTTTCCGTGACGTTCCTCAAGGTGATCGTGAATCCTAGATTAGGAAGACCACGTCGAGCGCTGATTTCCTTGGCGAAGAAAGGATCAAAGGGGGCCACATTATACTTGGGCAGTCCAGTCTTGAAATAGGGACGGATCGCATTCAACGCTTCGCGAATGCAGGCGTCGAAATTCGGAGCTCCCATTCGACAGTCTTTGAAATGATCCTCTGCAACGATATTAAACAAGTCAGTACTTTTTTCTACTCTATTATTATTTTCTTTTAACTTCGTTTTTCCGCTTTCATTTAATTATTTTTTTATTTTTGTTTCATTTCTAGTGTAGCTTATAATTAACATTATTAATAATTTTTGACATAAATATTAGCTTTGTAATGAATAGTTTTAAGCTTGCTTGTTACATTTACACATATTTATAAAAATATAAATGATATGATTTCATGATACATTGTAATATATCGAAACATATTGTTTATAGAATATTATATTATGACGGATAAAAATAATTTGCAACTGCTGTTTCAAATTTTTTGAAAAGTTATTTAAAAGTCAAATGGAACTATTTTAATCTTTTATGATGAAGATTGTACTGAATTGATTTTATGAGCCATATTTCTTGATTAAACGATCTATGTCATGGTAATATTATCATCATTTTGAAGTTCTTGTTGTTTAGTTAATGTGCTATTTTGTAGTGTGGATGTATGACATATTTCTTCTATTTTCTTATGAAATAGCAAAAATTTAATTTACTGCATTTATATTTCCATTTTTATTATAGTAAACTTGATTAATATCTATTTCTTATTTTTTTTGCAAACTATCTGTTTTAAACGATATCAAATTTTGTTCAGTACATAATTTTTTCATAAGTTTTTTGAAAATGGTCCTATTTGAACTAACGCAGTTACCGACATTGCAGATTCCTATCTGGCTGATGCTTCTGAATTTTTACGATGAATGTTTCTCCAAATCGACTTAATATTTAGTTAATGAAATCAGAATTTGCAATGTAGGTATCGGAGATGCACCAAATATCATTATCAAAAGTGGTCTTGCTGTTGTCTTTATTAAATTGATTATTTTAGATATAATATAATTTATCAGTGCTTATTCATTTTCATTATTTAGATGAAAGATAAAACCTGTAAAATCATGCAAAGTACTGTTATAAGCAAATCATAAATTACCTCTGTGATGCTATATTAAAATAAAAATTGATACAAATTATAAATGATAATCATTCAAAAATATAATTTAAAAATTTATATGGATTATATAAATATCGTTTTAGTTATGACTAAAATATTATATAGTGTTAATATCAAATCCCAAAAGCTAATTAAATACAGAAAAACAAAGTGTATGAATAAAGAAACTGATTGAAAAAAAGGTATATTTCGTATCGATATTCATGTCTTGCAACACAAAAGAAACGATATGTCACGCAACATGATTACCTATTTCTGTTACACCAGTAAAAATATTTGATCTTGTTTATCGGACCTATCTTGTTGGACCAACCAAGAAAATAATTAATGTGCCGACATTGAACTTTAAAGACACCTGTTTATGTGTTCTATAATTGTAAATTAATGATTATAGATACCTCAAATAAAGTTACAAATAATTAGTTATCACTAATTTTCTAAATTGATATATTTGAAACGCTAATTTTCTAAATTGATATATTTTTAAATCATTGCATACAAAACTCCTGCAAACATTTTTATTCGAATATGATTAGTCGTCTAAGAAATAGTTTTTGCAACATCTTCGCAGAAGTGTTTAGCTGTACACATGCGTATGTACAATTGATTATCTTTACTTTACGACATACAATGTTATTACGTTTGTTTATTTTTTGTTGTAATAACTTTAGTCTTATATACAATTATTTAAACTATGAATTATTTTAACTATTTATTTATACATGCAAAATCAATTCCCTATGTTGCAAGACAATAATTGTTATTAATTACAACAAGCATGAATCAATAGCGTGTACTCAAAAGTAATCTAGAAAGCCACACTATTTGCAACGGTTACCAACTATCGATTTTCCGTAAATTTGGAATTCGAATGACCTGCTAAATAAATGATTCATTCCCTTCGTAGAGTAACACACTATAATTAATTTACTATTCATCTGTATTGTTAACGCTACAAAAGAAAATTGATATTCTCCTTGAAAATATTAATATATTATTCACTTGCATTGTCAAGGTGTCGAAAGATTAACATTGACTTTTTAGCTGTGTGCTCAGACACTGAAGATACCAAGGTTAACGCATTCCATTAATGTTGCGATCTTCTTTCGACTCTACTTCCCTTTTTGCAGGTAAAAAAATTTTAAAAATTAATGATGCTTCAACATTGTTCTTTCTTTGCAGTATTCAGCAACAAATTATGTAGAAGAAATTCTACTCGTTGGATTCAAAGTTCACGAAACAGGCAAACTGAAATGGAAATTAATATGTTTGAGCTTAGTTATTTTTTACTAGCCGATTTCGCTTTATAAATTAAAATATTTCTATTCTATTTCCATAAAGTTCTTTTAAGAGTTTTTTGTTTTAACGTCATTTTACACTCGAAATAAGAAAAGAAATTATTACCATAACATTATTTGATTTATTCGATAAGGAAAGTCATTGTTTGATATAATCATATTAGCTGCCTTTCAAGATTTTGAAACTCCGTATACCTAGTTCTCGCTGCCGTTGTATAATCGAAATAACTGTTTATATAAGCCTATTCTATTGAGATCCTATAGACTTTAAAACAACAGATATTTTATTTGAAATAAACCTAATGTCACCGTAAATGAGGATGACTTGTCAAATAAAGTTTTAAGCACCTTTTAATTTATGATTTCTTCGGAAGGAAATGTTAATTCTTTGTAAAGTTGAAAATCATGAAAAATTATCACAAAAAGGCATTTGTAAGTAATAACGTAATTTATTGCATCCCTGCATAAATTACTTTAATAAAACAAACAATCGCGCCTGATAGAACCCAGTGTCTCGATATATCCATCTTCGAAACAACTTTCACTCACAAACTATACGCATAGCAGGATTCGATGAAATTGTGCGTATACTTATACTTATAAACATACAATTGCCCGAGACGAACGATCGTATGCGCGGTGATCAGCGGTCGCCAAAGAAAAATACGTTATAAGTGCGTTAGAGAGGCTGGACTTTTGTGCGTGGCAAGCAATTGCGCCTCGAACGAAAATTCCGCTAATGGAGGTGCGTTTGCCAATATCGTATTACAAAATTCCAGTATACCGATGATTTTCTACCTGTCCTCTCTCGGCTTTTTCTTCACCACCGCTCATTTTTTTTTGTCGCGGACGCGAGAAACATCCTGTACTCGGATGGTAAAATATTTACTTGGAATTCTCTATGTTCTCCTTTTGCCGCTTTAATAGGTATATTTATCTTTATGAATAATTCTAGCTTATATCGTCGATTTGTAATAATAGAGACGTTTAAACGGAGGAATCGATGTTATTCATATGCAAGATATTTTTTTTATTGGATTGTAGGAAAAAAAGGTACGAACGCAAATATAGCTTGGGAATTATTTAATGATAAATATCATCAGTGTGAATGGAATATAAATAAAAAAAAGATAAATTTATATATCTAGAAAATATTTGAATACTTATGAAGATAGTTATACGTATTTCCTTACGTAGAAAAATTTTAATGTTTCCAAGCAGTTATGACTGTTTCGTCATGAATTAAAATTATGCAATTATATCACTTAATTTACATAAAAACTGGCCAGTGAAAGCACCTACAATGAGCTACAACATAATACATTACATAACAAAGTAAAAAGAGTTGCAGCCTTAATAATTGGCAAGGTCAGTTACTAGTATTTAATTATGCTGTAATTCTGAAATTAAATTTTTTCACACTCGCTACACCTATTAAAGAATATAAATAAATAAAGTGTGCAACGGTTTCCATTCATTTCCACATAAATTTTTTTTTTCTGTTCAGGAAAGTAAAATAAATCAAAATAAATAAAGTTAGGAGAAGTAAAAGTTTGTGGCGCTTGATCATAAATATTAGTTCCGAAGAATTCGCCATTTCTTTTACTCAAAACAAAAGTTTGGAACTATCACGATAAATCTTTCTTTCGCTAAAAATCCAAAAAATTCCTCTTATACTTAATAAAAGTAAGAAGCATCGAATTTTGTCCGTATAACGAACGAAAGTGTCGAAACAATTGAAAATTCGAAAATGAGACGTACGCGGTGCCCGAGTTAAGTGGCGCTGACCCATTAAAACGAGCGCGAACTGTTACACATTCACATCACGACTTTCCCAATCCTTGTATGCGACGGTGGCGGCACCGGCTCCCCGTTTGCATTACTGCATCAGCCGACAGTATGCGTAATTTTCATCACTGCGCTTTCCGGTTCTGTGGGCAAAAGCGCGCACACGCGCCTCCATAAGAATTCTCGAAACTGTAAGCGGCGATTTTTTTTCATATGACATACCACAGCGATTATCGCGTGAGCTCCATTGCGAGTTTTTGTTCGAGTTTGCCTGCATAATACGTTTTTGAAATGAATAATTAAGTTTTATTCGGTCTGTAGGTAGACATTTTGAAAATTCGCGAACTACTTTGCGACTCTACGAAGCTCATTCATAATTGCTATACATATACATATGATGATTTAGCATCCTCTAGAAACGTAAACTTCAAAAAAGGAATGGTTAAAAATAAAACCAGCATCACTTAATGAAATATGTGAATTCTGAAAATGATTCCAATAAAAAAGATTTATTGCTGTAATAAAAGTACTCATTTGAAATATTAGAAATTGTTACGTTGAAATCGCAAATACTACTGAAATAATTACAATTCTGATTATAGTTATCATTATTGTTGAAGATTCTAATCTCTCAGTATTTTCTGGAGTCATTCATATGATTAAATTAATACGCGACTTCCAGGAAGCAATCTTTTGTACTTTTCATGCTAGACGGTACTTTAAAAAAATTTAAGTATAAGTATATAAAAATTACTTTCTGCCATCGTTTAAACTCGTACAGTTTCGTTAATTGCGATTAGTTTTGCGCAGTCTAATATTCACTAATTGCAGCTCTCTTGTTGGTATTCAATGGTGCCGAAGAATGCAATCTTAAAACGATCGATTAATATGCATTTTTAAAACAACATCGAACCAATTTGCATTTTATAAACATTTAATACGCGTATATTTGTTTTCAAACTATACGAAACTGGAAGGTTATCGAAAATCGTTTATTTGTACAATATTTGGACGTTTATTTGTACGAAATCGTCGAACCGTACGTCTAATGGCCAGCCACTCGATCGCCGATTCAGCAATTTTGAAAACAAGCATAGCGGGAATTGACTGAAATTGCCAAGGTAACTCAAAAGAGACGTTGGGAATGACCTTTAAATTCACACGATGGTTCGCGTGGTACAAACTCGTTTCGCAAAATATACGGAATGCGTCTGTCGCCTGTGACATTCGGCTAGCGCGCGGAATATAACCAGGAACTTGCATGCATCGAATTAATAATTTGATATCTATGTCTATATATAGGCTCCACCGGTTCATGCGTACCCACGAATTTTTCGGTGAAAGTCTTATATGTCGCTCTCGATTTCGAGCTACAGTCGAAATTCATATCTCGAGTGGGGAGATGTCGGAGCGAGTGATTAGACGAACATACGCAGCTGCACACTTTCTTTCGAAAGGACCAGACACTCGCGTTTAATAGCTCTTAAAATGAATTATATAACGATTGTAGTTGGACTTTCGGCTTCATCGAAATATGTTCTTTGTCGGACTATTCGCAATTTCACTTTATCGAAGGACATTGATACGTTAATTCTCACGTTGATTCTTCACGCACGAGTAGATACAAACTGAATTCCGCGGCTTACCCATACATCGTATAACCAATAGTAAAATAATTTTTATCCAGTAGGTATAATAAAAAAATGAGCCGTGTTTAAAGAAAGTAAAAGTTTGTAATAGGAGGAAAAAGTTGTGTTCGGATATCAAAGTAACATAAGCGTTGAAAGTAGCAGTTACATCGTGGAACGATTTGTTTATGGCTAAATTTTTCTTAATGATGGAAGATTATACGAACCACGAGGAGTCGCGTAACAGGAACATATAACATATATCTGCATGACAGGAGATGGTACGAGGGAATTTATAATGTATAATATTGAATCTTGAGTGGGATTTCGCAACGGATTGCAACTTTCCTGTATAGAATAAAAAGATAATTCCCACCCGGTATTTTTATCTTTATTAAAAAATTATTGCACAGTATAAACATCAGAATTTCAAATATCAAATGTACTTTCTCTCAATTTTACTCATACAGCCGCTATCGTTCGGATTTCCAGATTTCATATGATTGCGAGACTGAGTAGCTCAGCTATTCTCTCATGTCTTTTTTTATACATAATAGAAGCATTACTTGCAAAAAGCAAAAAAGAATGTTGGGTGCGATGAACTAGTTTCTAATGAACTCGTTTCACACATAAACATGCTAAACACTAGGCTTATTAACCAACGCAAATTTTGTAACGCGTTAAACTATGAAATCTCCACCTATGGTATGCCCGAGACTTTCAATTTACTTTATCCTATGCCTATGTAAAATTTCCGCTAAACAATTTCAGTTTTAAGCTTTTCCTCCATCTACAAACACTCCTTCAAAATTAACCACAAGATTTTCCTCTTTAACATCCTCAATTATAATCCGCGCTCGCTTGGGCATCCCTAATTACAATGATTATCGTATCTCCTGCGTAATTTGCTCAACAGTAAATGAATCAGCTTAATAAGTCCTAATCATAATTAGAAAGTGTGGTGAGCATCGACCCCTTCGCCTATACCCAACCGCCTATACTTAGCATCAAAATCCAAACAATCTCCAGTTTGTGAAAATCCTCACCTACGCACAACTCATCCAGTCGACAATTTTGATAAATAACCTAATAGCTCCGTCCTAACTGTACTAAGCTTATTGCATTATCCTACACCACGTCGTTATTTCGTAATCGGCGCGCGCGCTAAGTTAATCCCACACACGGCGCATTCACTCGCGCGTTCGACTCGCTCCTATAGCGGGTCAAACACAATAAGGCAGACAGCTCGTGTGTATACTTGCCGAAATCAGCAGCAGCGGTCCTCTCGACGAGCAGCATCAGCATCGGCATCAGCATCGGCATCAGCATCGGCATCAGCATCAGCATCGGCAACGTCCCCGCGATCATCTTCCCCATCGTCGACCCACCGCGGTAGCTCACAGTGGAGCCACAGAGAAGCCAAACAAAAGAGAATCACTGCACTGGAGCACTGGGCGAATGGTAGCCGCTGCAGCCGATTACAAGTGCGCGTGTGGCTCACTCGCACCGACTCGCGCCCGCGCGGCTCTCTGCAGCGAGTTATATGTATAGCTATACCTGCACACACCGTCCGTATAGCCGCGGCGCTCGCGTTTTCAGCCTTCCGCGCGCTTTCACTCTCGGCAGTGCATCTGGAGAGTCGCTGGCCCCGAGCGAGTTAAAATAAGTCCCCGCGAGATCTCCGCACAGCGAGTGAGCGAGTCCGAGAATGAACGGAGCGAGAGCGACTTATATACGAAACGCGGATTTTTCGATGTGATATTATGCAATTCCTCCTTGCCTATAACCCCGCGTGTGCGTGTGTGCGCGCGTGTGTGTTGTATGGGTTTTGTAAACGGTAGGATCGAGCCGGCTGATCTGCTGCGGCTGTTTGCGAGGCGCGGACTTTTTAAATTGTAGGCCGATTGCAGGAGGATCCGGAGGATCGCTGTGAATTGCCGAACCTGTTTCTCATTCGGGAAAAAGAAAGAGCGTGCACGGTATGCAGAGATGTGCGTGGTAATGGAAATTTTAGGCGAGAATGTTGGTTTTATGTGGTATATTATGATAGGCTGGGCTGCGTGTTGATGCGCTCGAGAGGTAATCGGATGGCGATGTTAATATAGGTATCGCGAGAAGTCGTTGGGACGCTGACGCTCGCCAATTACGTTTTAACTTTTTATGGCGCCTTTTTTGCCGAAGCACTGCAGTAAGAGTTACGGCTAACCGGGATGATATGCAGATTATCTGAGAGTGACGAATTAATTGTGCAGGCGAAACAATGTCTGTATATTCAATTGGCTGGGACGAAATCTTCCGGCGGTATATAACTGATGATATAATGGGAAAATTTGTTTTTGTGTTCAACATCCTTATCTAGATATTTATTTATTTATTTATTTATTTATTTACATTAAACGGGTATAGACCTTTTTTACAAAGTAAGACATATTAGATAGCAAGTACTACACACTAAGCACCCTATTCAAAACACAATATAAAGAATTGTGCCGTATGTTTAATGCGGTTTTTAAGGGAAATATAAACAGCTTGTACTTAATTGACAAAAATCTGAAAAATTATGCGTTGATATTTTTACGACCACTTGTTTCACCGTTACCAAGCCGCCACTTTACAAGGAAGCAATAAGATTCATGTTTCTCGATGTGCTTTTGTCTGCTTCTCAATGTCACGCCTTCAAACAAGGAAAATCCTGATCTCGTAGCCTTGCCGACCTGGGCTCTCATTACCGAACTGAATGATCGTCGCGGTATACTTGGGTTGTTTCGACCGACCGATCCATAAACGACTGCAAAAAACAGAATGAACGACCGTCACCCATTCAGCTCGCGAATGCCGGTCAACTTTGGAAATCCGCTTGTTGTTTTCCATCCTGCAATATATCCGAAAATCATTTTCAATGCGTTTTATTATTTTTCGGATGAGTCTAAAGCGTTGTAACACAGAAAAAACATATTTAAGCTAGAGGGTAAAAAACTATTCCCTAACTATTAAATGCCAATTTTTATTAATGCTAATAAATTGTGCATTTTTAAAGTCTCACTTGATTGGAATTTTTCCAAGCCTTCGAAAGCGATTAACTTATATTACTTATATTAAATACTAGGAATTGATATTTTCTAAGATTAAGATGCAAGAGTTGCGTAGACCAAAAATTGTCTATTTAAGATTTCTCAGCAAGTGCCATGAAACTTACATCTCGCGCTCCCGGTTTGTAAAGGAAAATTGGGCAGTTATTTTCATCAAATTTTATGCTACAATTCAGAGTTATAGACTAAATGCGAGTATTTTTAATTAAGCCTTGCCCAATTCTAATTGAGAAATCATATTGTAAAAAGGATGTTAGCTGCATAATCCCATTACTTCTAAGCCTTTGTAGAGCATAAATATTGTCTCATTATTAAATCCACTAATACAGATTTAACGTTGTAATAGTGTTAATCTAATAAAATTAAGAATGTTTCTGTTGTTAATTGTATATTTAAATCATAAGCAAAACGTACAGATGCATTTTTTACTTTGATTTTCATCCGTTTTTTTCAAATATATACTGAACACTTTACAAACTGTATTGATACACGGGTATATTTACAAGCGCACATGCATATGCATATGCACATAAAATGTGCAGACAGATTCTTGCATGCATAAAATGTGTTGCAACTATACGATCGCGATTGACAAAAAAATTCATTAGAATTCGTGCATATATCAAATGAAAATTATATTCTTAATAAACTCAGTAATAAAGTACTTGAATATAAAATTAACTTAAGAAACGAAAACTAATATTAGCTACACGTGAGCGGTATTAGGTTTGCAGTTTTTGATCTTTAAGAAGTCGTGCCGTATAGATTTCCATAATCTATAAGAATTTACTTATATAGATTATTATATATTTTTCGCTTGATTATTACTAATAAAAGTTAAAATTATTTAATTTTTCTTTGCTCTATTCTCTAAGATATACAAATATATTTCTTTAAATTTTGAGTCAATTACATCATCATAAATGGTATGTTGGTAAGGTAGGAATTTATACGTCTTTTTCGCTTACCTACTCAAAAATACTAGATCGATATTTCAGTTTTATTAATAAAGCTGTATTTAAATACAAATTTATTTGCATATAATCTTTGAATTTTACACAAACACAAGCGTCCAATTTTAACAACAATAAGTATTTATGCATCAAAACGAAAATACAATCACTATTACTATTCATTATTCGATTTCACTGATAATGTATATGCATATATATGCAAATTTATTATCACGCATTTTACATTAGGCTTTTGTTAATGCATCGTAAATGTCTTATTCCAAAATAAAAGCTATGCGATTGCTTGCTTAATTTAGGTGCGAAATATGACAACATGAAAACTTTAAAGAAAGAAAATAATTTAACATATTTTATGTACGAATTAAGTATCAATATTATGTTAAACGATATTTATGAAATTGCTACTTATAAAGATAGATAAATAAAGATAAATAGTGTACAGTAATCGTTTTTTGTAAAAAATGATACAATAAATCAATTTTAGTAGATTTAAAAATTTCATAACTATTGGGGACACTAATTAACAAACCAAAAAATACTATATTTCCAGAAAATGTTATTGTATTTATAAAAAATATCTTTTTTTCTACAAAACAAATGAATCTTTAAAGCTCACATTTTATAAAACAAAACATAAACTACGCAATCAATTTTAATGATTAAGGTTTAAAATTATATGTAATTCAAAGATCTTTTAATCGTCCATTGTAATTAGACCGGGCGAAATTGGCGGACCCGTGGAAGATGAATTCTACTGGAAAATTTTTTCATAATTACGTTCATTAGATCCTACAGAATAAGAAACGTCATGTTGCCACCGCGCAACTTGGTTATAATTTGTTTAAACAAATTTTTTTTAACAAAATAGTAAAAGTGATTTTTTTTATCCGAAAAAAATATTTTTAGATTAATTCCACCATTCTGAACAATAAAGGTCCTTAGTCGTTTTGTCGTAGGATGCGTTGTTTTTGAGTAAAAAATTCCCAAAGTTTAAAAAAATGCGAGTTTTCCGTTTTTGGGGCCATGTATAGGTATGAAAAAAAAAACTTTTTTATTTTATATATATATAACTTCCTCCCAAGCAAATTTGAAAAAACTGAGGGGCAACATGTTATTTTGCAATAAACAATAAACTATCTCCAACGTGAGCGCAATAAAGACAGTATATCTATATATACTGCACTGCACAAGCTTGTAATACGCTCGCGAGCGCTATATGTTTATTCCAAAATAACATGTTGCCACTCAGTTTTTTAAAATTTGCTTTACAGGAAGTTGTAGAGGAAGGTTCAAAGTTTTTGTTTCCATGGTGAACTAAACAAAAAAGTTTTTTTTTTCATACCTATAGATGGCTCCAAAAAACGGAAACATCGCATTTTATTAAACTTTGGGAATTTTTTACTCAAAAACAACGTATCCTACAACAAAACGATTATGGACCTTTTTTGTTCAAAATGGTCCAATGAATCTAAAAATATTTTTTTCGGAACAAAAAAATCACTTTTACTAATTTGTTTAAAAATATTTTGTTTAAACAAATTGTAACCAAGTTGCGCGGTGGCAATATGAAGTTTCTTATTCTGTGGGATCTAATGAACGTAATTATGAAAAAATTTTCCAGTAGAATTCATCTTCCACGGGCCCGCCAATTTTGCCCGGTCTAAATTCTTTTAGTAGCAATTGCTTTAAGGTATAGTAGTCGAGTATAACTGAAGACAGTGAATATTTTTGAAAATTTCAGGATATGATTACAACGTTATTTGCCACAAGCTGTTAAATTTTTAGAATGATCAGCGGTACTGAAATGGGGATATAACGTTTGAAAGTTTTGATATTTAACATGGGAAGCATAGGAAACGCACTCGAAAAGTGAAATTTATACTAATATTATTGAATAATGAAACAGTGAATCTTTAAAAAAAAAAACTAGCAGCTTATGTAAAATAATATAATACATATGATAATTCCGAATGAGTATGCTCAGTCTAGTCTGCTAAATACAGACGCCATGTTGACTGGTCGATCGGAATTATAAAATTACTGAATGGAACCTTTGGGAAATTTATGTGGAAAATACAGGAAAATAAAAAGATAATTTAAATTAATAAATTTTTATTTATTATAAATAATTATAAATAAACGTTGATTGTTTCCTTCATGGTTAAATAATTATAAAATTATTAGAAACAATAAAACGTTGAATAAATAAAATTAGGCTTTTAAAATTACAGTTTTTCACAAATTTTTTCTATATTCTTAACAACTAAAAATCTTTCTTCTTCTGCAGCTTCCTTACAAGTTTCTTTTGCTCTATAGATTTCCCTACTAAATTTTCGTACCGCTTGTGCGTATCCTTGGAAATATTGGGAACATCTAAGCGAGCGAAAATTTTGTTCAAAACGGTGCAACCTACAACAGAGTGGATAGCACCTATAAATAATTAACGTAATTTCAGGTTATATAGATCCTTTCAAATATCTAATAGCTTATACGTTTTCTGCAAAAGTATAAACACTAATATCAATAAAAATTATATGAATATAAATCACATCAACTTATCAAAAACAGCCATGGTATTTGTATCATGATATTTTCCGTTTTCTGACTGGAAATCGTTGCAAAGTTTATAAAGTTTTCTTTCTTACATTTATCACAGTTTACAGTAAAAACAGAGTGAAGACCCCAACGTTTTTCTTTCGTTACTTTATCAAAATCTAAAATTTCGTGGCAATTTGTGCATTTAGAACTCTTTCCCAAATGTTTGATATTTACGATTCGCCAGCCATTACAAACGTTATTTTTATCACATTTTTCTTCTGTGTTTTCATTCTCTTCCAATAATTTTGCCTTTTTTTTCAATTATCTTGAATTTCACTACTTCTTTTTCTACCTAATTTATATTTTTTTATAAATCTGCCGTTTCCTTCTCTTATTTGATTCATTTTTATCTTATGTTTCCTGTGTTACTCTACTCAATGTTATTAGGTTACTCTGTCAATATGCGACATTGCCAGATTTGTTTAACATAGTTACACATGGGACTCCAATGTGTATGTGTAGGTGCAATACACAAAACCTTCCTGTGTCAGTGTGAAGCCTACTGCGCATGTCTGAGCTGCGGTCGACTACTACCTTTAAACACCGTAGATAAAGCATCGTAGATAGAAAAAGAATAACGAAATGTATCTTAACGTATAATTAAAATGGAATTAGTTACTTGATTGAACGCCCTTTAATATAAAAAAATTAAATAGGCTAAATTTAAAAACTATTTTTTCAGTGCCAAACACAAGAAAATCATCAAATAAAATGGCAGATTACGCCACTAGGGAGAAAAATACTTGGACAGTCCAGAACTCGTTTAAAGGTGGCAAACACTAGATCTGGGCTGGACAATTTTCTTCCCGAGTAGCGTATACTATTTTTTGCCTAACGAGGACGATAATACAATATTCACGAACAGGCGTCAGAAGAAAAAGTGGTACTTTCGGTCCTCTTGACAAAAAAAAAATTTTCAGCCCAGATATGCACACATATACAGAAAAATATCGTTAATTTTTATGCAGAAACAATTAAAACAATTTGGTATTTCGTTTTTTAAAAAATTTTTTCACTACTACAATGTTACTCTTGTTCTACGAGGAAGCATTAAAATACAACATATTTGTTTTTGAAAAACAAACGTTCTGTATCGGTTACTTACAAGGGGAACCAAGGAGTCCGGGAAACCGATTTGGCTGAAACTTTGGAGAATGGTTTCTTGTACCTAAAAATGAAGCTCAGTACCTATAAGTCCTTCAAATAGAACCTAAATTCGAAGATAATGCCAGATTAAGTAAAATATACGAAAAAACAGGCGCTACTTTAAATCAAGATAACTCAACATTTAAAATTGCTATTGACTGGTATGAAAAAGAAAATGAGAGTAGGAAAACTTTCTTTTCATTTTCTTATTTGAGTCGTTAGCTTATTTCGTTCAAATGTTATGGATGATTGAAATTGAAGTACAATTTTACCTTGAAAAATAGTGGGAAAACTGTCTTTTTCAGATGTAATAATCAGCCTTATTTTCAATCATCCATAACTTGTGAACAAAAAATGATAAGGACTCGCATAAAAATGAGAATTAAAGTAAATTTTTCCTATCTTTATTAGCTTTTTTATACCAGTCGGTAGCAATTTTAATTGCTGAGTTATCTTGATTTGAAGCAGCACGTGTTTTTTCGTTTATTTTGTTGAATCTGTCACTATCTTCTAATTTAGGGCTCATTTGAAGGACTTATAGGTACTGAGCTTCATTTTTAGGTACAAGAAACCATTTTCCAAACTTTCAGCCAAATTGATCTCCCGGATACCTTGGGTTGCCCTTGTTAGTAGGGTTTCGTAAGACTCCCGCGCGTGAAGAAAAGAAATCGATCCGATGCTGAATTTCATGCAACAGAAACAATTTACTTTCGGTACTGCGGCACGTCCTTAATATCGAGCGAGAGAAGAAAAAATGAGTTGAACGCGTTACTAATGTATGCATGTATGTCGGCATAATGTATCTCGATATGCGTCTCCAAAAAATTATCGTAATTTTTTTCTATTTACTACACATAAACGCATCTTATGTGCATCTAATGTATTCTATTGTGTATTCAGTGCCTATAATAGTTAAATTGATTTGAATATGACAATAATCCTTTTTTTTACGGATCACTTCTCTCAACTATTCAAATACAAGAAGTACATTTATAGAAATATTATTGAAATAAGAGACTCTCTAATAGCACTTGTAAATGGAGTCGGACGTCCAATCTCATGCAAATCGCATTAGTACAGGAGCGATGACAGGCAGTAATCAACGCGGCAGCGACGAGTGCATGCACTCTGAAAACAAATAACTGGTGGATATGACATTAATGCTTTTTTCCGAGTCTCGCCGCACATATATTCACACTCGCACACACACACACACACACACACACACACACACACATCCAAGCAAAACGAACAACAATATATCCATTACATGCACATATATACAAGAGTCGGTAAACAAGCATGTACGAGATTCTCTCTCTCTCTCTTCCTTTCTCTCTCACTCATTTGTCTCCCATCATCCGTCAAAGGACAAGAGAGAGTAAGAGGCTGCTGCTGTTACAGACTCCGTCATACGTGACAAAACACACAATCGCAAATTGTTCGATTCCAGCGAGCGAATATCCGTCTCGGAGGAGGAGCTTACATATACATATGCACAAACACACACACACACACACACACACACAAAGAGAGAGAGAGAAGCCATCCGAGGACATGTTTGCAAAAGTGCCAGCAGTGTAGAAAAAGAAAAAGAAAAAAAAAGCGGCACTCAAGAAATTACTAAATAGATTCTCTGTCTCTCAATCTCGTAACAATGCGTATAGATGCAGCTACAAGTGCATACAATGGACAGAACGTCGCGAGGACTCGGCTCGGTCTGACTGCACGCGCCGCGCCGTCGATTATCATCCGCAAGAAACGACGAACTCGCGCTGCACCTCGCGGACTACGTACAACAAGGAAGATAACGGGGTCAGAGTGGGAAGAGCGGCGAGACAAAGCGCGCGGCGGCAAGGGAGGCACGCCAGGGAGGTACATAATAGCGATACAAGTCGTCGCGGTGTCCAGGAGCTGGCGAAGCGGCTCGAGCGCCTAGTGCAGTGCGGTGCAGAGTAGATCGGTCGCCGACTGGACTGTGCAGAGCTATTTGGCGGTGAGTCGTCGCGCCGTGCTAGAGAGACAGTCGCAGTGAAAGTGGCAGCGGCAGCAGCAGCGGCGGCGCCGAAACAACGCGGGACGCACCGCATCGGCAGAGTTCCTCTCCGCGGCAGCGAATGGCCTCGCGGTGCACCTGCATCTCCGCTGCAGTACGACGCTGATAACCGAGCGCACCTCGGAGCAGCGCAAGCTATACGTCGCAGCTCTGCCGAGCGATTCCATTGTCGCTTTCTTCTGACCGGGAGCTCTCGCGGGGTTTATCCTTTTCCTATCGACAGTTTTCGATTGTACATTTTCGGTTTTAGGTTGACTTTGGATCCACTGTTAAGAAAGAGTCGCGAGGACAGGATGCTGCTACTGACGAGCTTTCTGCTGGCGGTTGGGCTGGCACTTGCTGACATCGGCGATGGACCCACGCGTGAGTAGACGCTTCTTTGATTTTATACCAAGTTTTTTTTAATGCTCGAGGTGAGCATCCGATTGGTGTTCAGATTTTTGAGGGGATCTGCATCGGGAATCTCAATGGGAAGATAAGCTTTTTGATTCGATTTTCGTTTAAAACCACGGTCATTCTGAAATTTGTGGAGAATGCTGCAGTTACTATTCGTCCCACTATCCTTGTCACAAATTATTATCCAATTCTAAAGAAACCTGTTCTTTTTTTTTCAATTTTTCTTATATATAAATAATATCGATCGCTCAAACGATTTAAAATTATGGCTGACTCCTCTACTTTCATTTCGTGCGATTATATCGGCCGATTTTCTAAAACTTTCAATTGCGTATACATAGTTTTATCAAACTGGACATTAAGTCCGAAAGTCAAACCTACGTAAATATCAATCAAATTACGCATTATTCGCATCAGAATGAAAAGTTATTGAAGCACATTTGCAGCTTCTAGACATTTCTCCTTACACAAGTTGGACGCATACGACGGTATGGAAAAAAACCACCTAATTTATCATTAAAGTGCACTGGCGAAAAGTCAAGTTCGTAAAACCGCAACTTATATCATAGCTCTTGGTATAAAATTATAATTTATATCGCCGGCCGATGCATCGGAGAGGCGTACAGTTGTCGCGCTGCAGTGCTAATTCCCGGAAAAGAGCTGCGACTCGCGCGATCAGGTTAAATGACGCGCGAGAGATCGATAACGCATATAGGATACCGCAGCGTGCAGTACGGAGTCGCGCGCGCGCCCATCGAGAAAGTGGAAGTCGGCGGTCTTTGGACTCTATATGCGGCGAGTCGCCGGTCTGCTGCGTCTGCGGCCGCTACACCGGGCCGGACTCTCTCCGTGAACATAATGTATCTAAGAAGTTTGTTGCACCGCTGCAGCTGCCGCTCAGTTCTCGCTTCGATATGTCAGTTTAACATTTTACTGCGGCTCTTCTTGCTGCTGGATAAGTTGTGCGCTACAGCCCGGGAAAACAGAGAACGAGTGCAGCGGCTGCTGCAGACGCGCTTTCTAGTATTGTTGCAATCTTTACTTGTCGGCCAATTGAAATTCAGTGGGTGAAACTCGAAAACGACTCGCGGTACATTTAACACGCATTTGATGGTGTGCATATAATGAAAAAGTATGATTATTCAAGTTTTCTAGTTTTCTTTTAGTCGAATTACAGCTAGACGCAGATTTACAGAAATATGCGGTTAGAATAACGATGGAACAGGAATGTTTTTCGTAATTGGATTTTTTTATGTAACTCTAAGAGCGAAAATAAGCGAAAATATGTAATATTTTCAATTGTTAGGTGTCGTACTTGGATCACAATTACATAAATAAACGCACTCCAATGAATATTAAGTAACAAGTATAAAAGAAATTTCAGACATTTATCGATCGCAGTTTGCTTCTTTCAATTTTAAACAAGTACAAAAAATAATTTTTTACACCGAGAAGAAATATTTATTGATTTGATGAAATATTTAGTTACTATCGCTGACAATTTAATAAATTAAAATTAATATTATTATAAAAATTAACTTTGCATTGCAGTAATATTAGCGAATATTTTATCAAATCAACAAGTTTTTCTTCTTGATTCAACAAATTATTTAATCATCCGCCCGCAATGAAGCTATCTTTGATTCAAAACATTTTTTTCCCAGCGTAATAATAAAATATCCAAAACAAAATGTATTTATGAATATGTTGAAAGACGCACCATTTTAAGCAGCTGCAATTAATCCCAAAAGAAGAATTAACGCAGCATGTCCACTATGTGTATATTTAACGAGGCAATTGGTCAATTTTCAGCGGCGTACGTGAAGCAGTGCTCGCGGAGCGATCCGAATCTGAAGACGTGCCTGATCGACGCGCTGCACCATCTCCGGCCTTACCTTCGCGCCGGGATCCCGGAAATCGAGCTCCCGGCTGTTGAGCCATTTCGCGTAAGTTTTAGCTTTATTATTATCTTGGACGAGTTGCGGGCGAGCCGACGTTATTCCGTTGAGCCGTTGTTCTGTTGCTTCAGAGAAAAGAAAGTTGCACACAGCTCGTAAAGCAGACGGCGCTAGGCTCATACTTATACCTGTAGCATTTCTTGCGGCGTGACGTGCCCCGCGAGCGAGCGACCGAGCGTTATTTACATCTTTTCTCGAGACATATATTCTTCTCTCGCGCGGCGCGCGCCTAAAAGTATGCTATCCGTAACACACGCGATAGCGATGCTTTTGGTGCTGTATGTATACAGCGAAAGCTTGCTCAGATGCTGCGGTGCAATAGAAGTGCAATGACAGTTTTCTGTTTTTTTTTTTCTATTCTAAGCTAATCTACGAGAAGATGTTCTCCTGCCGCTTAGACACCGCAATATGTTTTCCAGCGCTGCTTTATCATTTAAATATAAGCATGACTGAAATTCTTATGCGTCGCTTGACGCGCCCTGACAAAATAAAGGTTTCTCTTATTTTTCTTATTCGTACCGCGTGTATACGTAAATCACTAGAAATAAACTCATTAGGAGCTTCTCGAACGACCGGTATTGATTAGTTGCGCGAACAATGAGTGAAAAATATACTAACGATTAGATTTTTTTCGCACCTCGTGTTCCGCGTGATTCATCATCGACTATAAAATAGATGATTACTCTTCGCGGTACTCTATAACAGCAATAATAAGCGGAGCTCTAGAAAAAAGTCAACGCTATTACGGTAACGTATTCACGCAGCGATTTCCATTAGATTTATATGAAAAATAGAGTTCGTACTTGGAGGCGATCGGCATATAACGCATTAATTTGCAAGACCGATCATTAATCGTTGCCTCAATAGGCTCGTGTAGTGAATCGCGCCACTTGCATAATAATACCGCGGCTGGCCTATAAGAAATCGTGGCTGCAGCAGAAAAACCGAGTGCCTCGTAATTGTCAGCGCGTGTACAGCTGTACATGTTCGCGACTGTGTAACTATAGTTGAATTCACCGAAGGCATTAGTTCGTAGGGTCGCAACCTCGATCATTAAACTCTGAGCTACGACACTGCCAGTCCCGATGCGAGTACTATAGCCCGCGTCTGCAGTCCGTTTACACCTGCCGCTTTCCTACCTGGTCGAGTATGTATTATAGAAAGATTTAAGAAAGTCCGTAAAAAGGGATGCGTAAACCAGTCGTTAAGCATAAGCTCTCATTACCGCTCTCTCGACCCCTGGATTAGATAGGTAATCGACCTGCACGCTCGTTAAGCATCCCTCCTCACTTTCTAAACAATTCCGTCAGCAGCCTAAAATTTTCGTAAATTATTTTCTCGATTATTAGAATAAAGTCACTAATCGTCGTACTCGTGCATGCACGCTAAACAATCGCAGTACATGTTGTACCTCGCCTCCTCTGTATGTTATACGCGCAAACACGCACGAGTGCCGCTAATCGTTCCATAAAACAATAACGACCGCGTGCAAATAGCTCCGCGAAAAAAGAAATGGCTCGATTCAGAGTGACGTAACGCCGCAATCGCAGCATATTAACCTTTAGCGCGCGTGTGTGTGCGTGTGGTGTTGGCACGGCTATAAGGAGGTTATTCTCCCAGTGCATAGAGGCGCAGGAATATACCTTATAGCTTATAACTATATACTACGTATACGCGACCGATTCACCGTTGTCGCATTTGCCAACAGATGGACGAGCTGAAGCTGTCGCTGACAGGTGGCACGAACGGTTACACGGTGCGTCTGCGCGAACTCTTCGTGAGGGGAGCGAGCAACTACACGGTCGAGGACATAAAGATCGGCTCGCCCTTCGAGGCCATCATCCGAATGCCGGCGCTCATCCTTGACGCCCAATACACCAGGTGCGTTATACTCTCTCTCTCTCTCTCTCTTTCTCTTTCTCTGCACTATGTGCGCTATATGTATACGTGTATGCGCAGCTATAACCAGCGGCGCTTTTCCTTCGACATCCTCCCTCTGTTCTCCCTTTTTTCTTGGCCTCTATATACCTACGCTCTCCTTCGTTGCGGCGACGAACGAGCCGAGTGTTTTCCTTCGGTCGACTGTATACATTGTATGTAATAATCCCTGTACTTTGAGAAATGTGCATTTTTCTATTATGGCGCGCGATATATTCCGGTCAGATGTTACGTTTGTCGATTCGAGCCTTCATTAATAAAGTGGGATTTCAGAAGAAGGCAGCTCGATGATAAATGTGTTGTTTTTCTTCAACTTCAAAAGTCTTCTTCTTTTCAAAGTTTGTCCGTTACGATTTCCGTTAACTTCTTTCTTCAAATCATTCTTTTTCCAAGGATTTTCCAGAAAAAGAAATTATTTTTTTTCTTTACTTAATAAATTTGAACATATATATTTTTATCGATAAATTATATAATTGGATAAAAATCGTTTCTTATATAAATATAAGTAGCTTAAAATAACAAGTCTTTAAACATTTCTTAGCCCTTAAAATACAAAATGTACACGAAAATAACTTAGAAACTAATAAATATATATACATTTATAGTAAAAAAAATACTTGAAAAGAATTAGAAACTAAAAATTTGACCAAATTAAAACCCCTAATTGTTAAACTTTTTACAAAATTGCTTATATATTAAAAGATTCTAAAAAGCTGTCTACATTGAAGTGATGCGAGACAGAAGTATAGCAATTCCTGCATTTCATACAAAAGTAATTCGAATCCACTTGATACGTATGCAATTTATCAAAAAGCATTCGCATGCAAGCGAACTGTTAAAGTCGGCAAATGTACTTCATTACAGAAGACGAAGGGCGCGACGCTCGAGCGCCTACTCCTTCTTATCGCGAGCATATGTGCATGTGGCCACGCGTCTTCCTCATTCCCGAGTCACGCTCGGCTACACATCGCAGGCGAAATTTGTATCTTTCTTGCCCTCCCCCAATATAATTATCCTCGATGACTCTTGGCCCAGGCTTACAATTTCAAAGTACAAGAAAGGGGCTGCCAGGGCGAACTGTTTAAAAGCTTAAGATATAACAACACCGCGTCACACTCGGCTAGCCATAATTAACGCGGCACGCGCTCCTATATGTATGCTCATGATGTACGAAGAATTTCATACAACAAGTCCCAAATTGAAAATAAAATGGGTATTTTATTAATATACACACACACATGTACTTTTCATAGATTTGCATGATTTTTTTATGTACAATTAAATAGGAGTTTTCTCTGAATACAATTCTGGGCAATAATATACTTTTCTCATTTCGCAGCTCCGGAGTCCTAATCATCCTGCCGGCGAGCGGCAACGGCACCTTCCACGCGAGATTCGGTAACGCCCGGGCAAAGGTCCGAGGCCTGGTCTCGACGCATCCTCGCGACGGCAAGAATTACCTGAACGTCGACAATCTCGACGTCCATCTCGGCGTGAAGGATGTCAACATGCGCGTACGAAAGGTCTTCAATAACAATCGGATATTGAGTAAGTGCAGCAGGACACTGCTCTCGACTTATATATAAGTTTAAGCGAGAAAAACGACCTTTCGTCTCTTGGAAAATTGAGGTGATTCTATTGTGCTGCGGCGCGAGCCACCGGAGGTGGATCGCGTGATGCGAGCGCGCGAGTTTACTGAACTTTAATCACTTTGATGACTCTGGCATTGGAAAATTGAAAATTTCTTGACGATGAACGTTGCGGAATCAAACTAAGATTCGAATTATTTACAAGCTTTGCTGCTAATAGTTTTTAAAATGTTAATAATCAAGAGAGAAAGATTTTCAAATACGTCTTCAAAAATGATTGTTTTGGTAACAAACTGGTGAAGATTTCTATATTATCGACTTTCGGATTAGCATTACGTCAAGGCACCGGTTCACAATCAGAACCCAATTCTTAATTCCTTTTTCACAAATCTCACTGATATTTAGTCAATAACAGAAAAAATTCTCTTTAATAGAAAATTTAATGACTGAATGAAGAAAAAGTGTAAAGAATTATGATAAGTTAAATTTTTATTCAATTAAATTTGATTAGGGGTTGGGTATTGGCATCTTCTTAACTGATCAGAAACCCGTGCGGTAGCAGAAAATACTTAATTTTTTATATAAACTTTTATATTAATATTGATAACAAAATTTAAAAAAACACTTTGAAAATTTACTATACCAAAAATTACAAGAGTCCAAGAAACAAAAGAAATGCTAGAAAAAGTCATTTTTAAAACTATTTTCATCTGCTTCTTCTAGACTTTTCCTTTTTGTTATATAATTATTTAGTGAAAGTTTAATTTTGTCATTGAATCCCAATTGCAAAATTTAATAAAAGAAACAATACATCAATCATCTCCATATAAATGTCGATAAAACAGATACCTCCATGGACAGAAAATTTGAATTAGTAATCAAAATAAATAAAACTAACTCTATTTTCAATAAGATAATAGTAATGAAAGATGCTGTTCAGATAACACATGTAATAATTAATAATTTTTCGTTTTTAGCCGAAGCTACAAACCTGTTCCTTCGCGAAAACGGCCAAGAAGTTCTGAAGATAATGGAACCTCAGCTAAAGAGGAAGCTCTCGACACTCTTCGCTGGAATCGTCAACCAACTGCTGCGCAATGTACCGGTTGAGACATTTTTGCTGCCATAAATCTTGCGAATGACGCGCGATTCCTCTTTCGGTCAAATCGTCGGGATTCCTTCCTATAATCTCTGATGGCTTTTTAACGTATTTTTACGTAACCTAAGTATTTTCAGCTATCGCAAAGTTTTTGTTTCTTGTTGTACAAATATATTTTTTTTACGTTTGCACAAAATCAAAAGTAATATATATATACGTATTCCTCGCTACGAGGAAATCGAAGGGCAAGGTTCTAATCTTGGTTAATTTGAAACCACAGATGCGAATATTTTGAGTAGTTTTTAAGCGTGTTGGTCTCTTGAGTAGTTATTTTTCTACAGTGATAAAACCGGTGCAATTGTTCGTTCGCATTAGATACATATAGATGATTGTTTTTACCTTACTTATAGTATTATAGTTACAGTGTAATCGTTAGTTCATCTTTTGAGGTGAGATTTAAAAAAAAGAGAAATAAAAAAGGTATTAGTGTTTGAAAACTCCTAATGTGTATACATTTATTTTTCCTCGAGGCATTCTTGCATGGATCTTTCAAGTTGAGAAAAAATTAGGGTGACTAACATAGCAAAATGTTTGGCGAAAGTCTTAGAGGATTTATTATTAAGCTGAAACTTTCCAGCGATACAAATGCACTAGCTCACAAAGTAAAGGAAAGTTTCGCATGAGAAAACTTTCTATACGTGCAGTATGTGCACCGGTGGTCGTTTCTTACCTTAGAATTTATAAAGTCTACGTGTTTTCTGGTGCAAAAATCATGGATACGCAATTGTACAACAAAGAGAAATTCAACGAAAAAAACTTTTTTCCTTTATTTCTATATATTTACAGAAAGTACTGGCATTATTGTACTCAAAACAAAGAACATTTTATTTTCACAACCAAAAGCGTACGTTTCTCTCAACGAGATTTTTCCGTGCTTTAACAAATCTTCAACTCCGTCGCTTCGTTCCTCTACGTGTTGATATCATCTATTAAAAATCCGACTGGACCACTTACATTAAAAAAAAATAAAAGAAGTGGACAATGAGACCGTTCAAGGAAAAGCTTTGGAAGCTGAAATTTTCGAGAAGATCATCTTGTTGACGTATTCGGTGAGATGGAAGTCCCACTGCTTCTCGACCGTTGGCAGCATTCCCTTGTAAAGCACTGGCCAATATTCGTTGATGAAGCTCATGGCTGCTGCGTCTGAAACAAAATTCATTTTGTTAATTTACCTAATTCGTATACAGATAATTACTACGCAAATAACCCGTAAATTTCTCAAATAATGTTGCGCAGGTATTTTTATTCAAGGTAAGAACAGTCATCTAAATCAAAAATTCGTTTGATTTTGAGCTTAATTATATTGACTATTATAACTAATTATATTGACCGTTACGTTTTTTTTACACTTCCACTAACCAAAAGTCTAAAAAAACTTAAAAACACGTTTTAAAACCTATCCTCTATAATTAATGATTTTTCATATATAATTATAATTGATTCTTGAACAGTTACAAGGGAGTTCCCTCAAGCATGACCGCGTAGCGTTTGTTTCAGCCAACCCCTTTTTTGCTTACGACTCAAATTCACTCGGTATTTTTTCTCATGACGTTGACATTTTGATATTTGTTTCGATTGCTATTTTGATAATAGAATTATTTTGTTGGTGGAGAAAAATCTTCAACAGTTTAGAGAATGAACGTAAATACTGCTTTAAATGTCTATAATTGACGTTTCGGGACCTAAGCTGCATGTAAGTATCTAATATTAATTTAATTTAAAAAATTAGAGTGTGCTAAATATTATAACGCTACTAATACTCTATAAACAGCATGTATATGTACACGGAAAAAATGGTTTTATATAAATTCAACTATACGGGATAAGTAGTTTTGGAACTTTTGAAATCAATGCAATTCTTAGGATAATTTTTAAATTTTATAAAACAATTCCTGAGAATAAAATAAACGATGTCTTATTATTTCACAATTTCACGTTCGAAATATGAAACAATTATCGAAAACAATAATCAGTTCGCTCTGCATATTGAAATCATTTTTTTTACCGGCAATCGTTGCACCATCGCACAAAGATTCAAATAAACATTTAAAATTCTGTTTAGAAAAACACTTAAAAGTTGAAGGATTTCTTTAAACTTGGCAGTCTCGTAGCCGCGCAAGTAATGTATTTATAGCCTAGAAATTGAACAAAATTGTCTAATAGGAACCAATTACTCATAACCAGGGCAAGCCTGAACGATCTCCATATATATATTCCCAAAGTAAAAACGGCTTCACTTCATAATTAAAAAATTTCCAACTAATTTTTATTATTTCAATTCTGCAGTTTCAAGCAAGTGTCTTGGCATTCGCGGGAGCTGCTACCGCATTGAAAATATCACGGCGCGCATAATGCAAATGTCAGTATTACTTAAGCATTCGGTGTATAGTTTTCCCTCGTAGCACATCGCATGGAGCTACGATAATTCTAGCGTCGATCGATCATTCGCGTATACTTAATGTGCACATATGCAGGTATAGGGAGAGATCGATAAGGGCGAATGAGTAATGAAAACTTACTGAGCTCCTTGTTGCCGTTGAAGAGATCGTCGAAGTAGACCTGCATCTTCTCGAGCTCGGGATCGACGTGGAAATGCTCGACTACGTATCTGTCGTCTTCGATGTGGCCTTCCAAGCCCCACGTAGCACTGATAGCCTCCATGCTAATGTTGAAATATCCTGCGGATAACGCGAAAGCGACGGATATTATATTATACGCTAAAGTCGTCATACTCCAATAGTCTTAACGCCTATTACGACCTAAATATTTTCCTCATTATGACGAAAGCCCGCCAGCGCACTGACTTTGCGTGTCTATTTCGCTGCAGCGAATTCTCAGGTGAAAACATTCAAGTTCCCTAATAATGCCTAATAATGTCTGACCAATGTTCTTTGTTGAATATTTTTTCTTTTTATTGTTAATCAAACATAGTCAATCAGTCATTTAGTAATATTGATTGTTTTAGATAGAAGAATTTTCTTAATCAATGAAAAATAGAAGAAGATATTAAAAACTTCCAACTAATAAGAATATAAAGAAAAGTAAATGAATTTAATTTTGGTAATTTTAATTTAGAAGAATTCTTGTTAGTTATTTTGTATTCTTATAAACTATCTGGATATTTAAATTAAAGAAATATAAAAATTTGCTAAAATCTATTTTGTTTTAATTAATTAGTAAAATTTATAAAGATATTAATTAAGAAAGTGAATTTCACTAAAATAGAATACGTATGCTGTAGGTAATACGTAAAATAGCTCAAACACGTAAAGAAAAAAAGTTCTAACCTTTTCCGCCGATCTTGTATGGTCCAACAGTGCCCTCAGCCTTGTAGTTGCCGTCGATGAAGACCTTGGGTATCTCGATGTCGATTTCCATGTTCATCTGGTTGCCGCTGCGGTGAGGCCTGACCGCGAGGAAGTTGGTCTTGGCCATGCCGTAGGTCTTGACGTCGCGCAGGACGACTTTGCCCAAGACCTCGCCAGCCTGGTAGTCGTTCTCGATTATGTCAATGTGCAGGGGGTCGAGGACCGGCAGATCCAGCTCGGGAATACCTGCAGTCAAAAGTCAGCATCATCGTGACTTACTAATTCGGTATGCGCGCGAAGCATCGTTAAGCGTATCGTGTGCAGTCGGAGGGATTTTTATACCTTTGACGAATGTCATCCATGACTCTTGAATTGCGAGCCTCAGACAGGACGAGTAGTCGGGGGCCTCGTGCTGGCAGACTTTCACGCTCCTCGCTGGAAAATGATTAGTGCGCAGAAATTATTAACTCGGTGGAGTAGCAGATGAAAGAGCGCGAAAACTTTTGGATAGAAGTCTAACGTTAATTTCCCATTGGTCTTGCAGCATTGGGGACTACGATGATCGTTATAATTTTAAAGTTACTTTACCTAAATAAAATAAAAATAATTTAAATTTATATCCGTTAACCCTGGATCGCTTAATCGGTATACACAATGAACAAACTTTTCCTCCTCCCGAAAACGCAATACTCTAGCTCAGACTCGAAATCTATGATCAAGCGGCTGTATAGGAAATTCGATTTCAAAATTGTCATCTCGCAGTCAATCTCATACGACCAGTTCTACGCCTCCATAATAAATAGAAAAAATTGAAAATTCAACCGCGCTTAGCACGGAATTGCGAGGCAGCAGCTCACGGGATACTCGCTGTGCCAATTAGGACAAAGACATTGCGCGTGTAAAGGCAGCTAACGGATGCGCCGGCTCGTGCATTCCCAATACACATCAGGCGCAATTATCGTTTGAATGCGTCCCGCAATAGTTGATGATAGGACTATAGCTTGGGCAGAAAAACAGAGGTTTGAGGCAAGACCGCCGCGACCGCGCGCACGGCTCCTGCGTAATGTGTCGAAATGACGGGACGGGCCACGCGTATATACAATAGTCGGGCGCGCAATTGGCGGTACGCGAATCCTCGGTGCTCGACTTGACTTGAATCGCCCGGCTGTGACTGAGCGTAAACCTGTAATCCCGCGAGGTATAGTACTCTTTATCGTCTTCCGCGCTTCTTCACTTCCTTGTACTCGTGCTCCTATATGTCTTGCATTAGATCTTCTTCGCATCTTCGTGTATATACATATCGCTTCCCAGATTACACGTATATTTGCGGGACTTTATTTCATGCTTGCGTAATCCGCTGCAGGCTTTATTATGAGTAAAAGGGAGCGTATTGTTTCGCGTTTTAATTCGCCTCTGATATTAATTTCCCAATCGAGTCACCGTAATAATGGCATCGCGCATCGCGATAGATTTCATTAGCATATATTAAATGACTAGTGTACACGCCGTATTTATCTATTCCCGATAGATTATCTCATTAATCGATGATCAAGATATGATTCCTTTTTTACTGCAAAACGCGCGTATACAGCATTACATTATCCTCACCAGTCATTGAGATAGTAGTTTTTCATTGAGCATTTTATACTGTCATTATGTAAATATTTCGCATTGTGTTGCATCAGCGGAGAAGCAAGAATATTCGCACTTGGCAGGTTGTTGCAGACTGCAAAGGATTAGCATATTCAATAGCAGCACGCACTGCAGTTCCATGGCAACAGATCCATTGCATTCCTTGCGCATTGAATGATAATCGCGGTCTCTTTTTAAAAGCCAAACGATTTTACTATATATAAAACTCGATTTTAATTTAATTCGATTTCGATCGTATTGCGCAAATGGGATGCGTGGAACGCGTGCAGCAGCAAGCAGCAACTCTTTGTTTTTTTTTTTCCTTTTTTTTTTTTTGTTATCACCGCCCGACTTTTCCTCGGTATAGTTTCATACCTCGGGTTTCATAATTCCAAGCGCGGGGAAACATTGTTAGATTTAGAAAGGAATATATAACCTATGCTATATACATTAGAATTTAGCAATTAGTAATCTGAAAACGCAATACTAATTAGCTTGCTCGAGTGGTCGTACGAACGAATTTTTCATGAAAGTGCGTGGCAGCGGCGCGGTTTATATAAAATAATCAAAATTCAGAAATCATTCCCATATGCGCATGATAGCAGCAATAGGCTCGAGTCGAATACTTTCATTCGTAGTCGGTATAATTTATGAATGATTATCAATGATTTCACGAACTTTCAAGATTATTCTAATTTCCGCGAGCAGCGGCGCGTTTCAAGGCAATCCTCATAATATATCGAGGAAAAGGCGTAAAATGTCTAAACAAGATAGGAGAATTGCGAGGGTCTGGCTGCACCAGTCGAGCAGCGATAATAGGGACAATCTATATAGGGACAGGAGAAGTACACGTAGGGACGGGTAGGACATGCAAATGCAGCTTTTACTCACGTAGGGCGACCTCGTCGGCGCAGTCGGCGCGATGGGCAAGGAGGATGCAGGCACCGCAGAGCAGCGCAGCGAGCAGCGTCGTCGTGGCCGTCGTCGACATGGTATACACACAAGGCACGCTTCAAAAATGTTATGCCCGGCCGGTCAATTAAACGCTCGCTTTATATAGTTTCCCGCGCCAAGGACTCGCGCGCGCAGCAGCAGCAGCAGCAGCAGCAGCTCTCGGGCGCGCGCGCGCGCACACACACGCGGTCCCTCGCCGTGCGCTTTGCTCGCGCTTGGCTTGCTTGCGATTCTCTCTAGAGCCGCGCGCGCGCCATTCGAGCTTACTCGGTCGGTGCTGCCGTCGCCGTTTTCCGCTCCTGCTCCTGCTCCTGCTCCTGCTGCTGCTGCTGCTGCTGCTGCTGCCGCTGCCGTTGGCTTCTTGCAAAATGGCACGTCATTAACGCGCGTTACGCACTTGCCGATATCGCGGCGAGCTTATCTCGAGGCGACCGGACCGGTAGCATCTCTCTATATATGTAAACCGGCTGCGGGGGATTGACTCGTCGTTTTTTGGCCAGGAGAAGCTGTCTATGTGGGCTTGATTAGCGGGATGATACGAGGCGGGCTTATCGGTGTGGGCGGGTTTAGTTTGTTTCTTTGGGTGTGCGATCGAGAACCGAGGGGGAAGGTTTTCTCGATAAGAGTCGATTTTTCCTTTTGCTGTCGATTTTTTCTTTTCTTTCCCCCGCTATGATTGGGATCTTTTGCGGATTGGCGAGAAATTCGAGTTTTCTTGTGGCTGCTCTCGAGGCTCTTCGAGGGGACATTCTGGATTCTCAAGTTGCTATACTATTAATTTATTGTTCTTGACAGCTGCAACAATTTTACTCCTGTCGGAGAGATATATATGCTCGACTGGATGTTGATATGCGTTTTTATCCTACGCATAATTTAGAAGTAACCATTTGACCGCTTTTAATTTCTTCATCGGGTTCATGCTCTTTGTAAACAAATACTGCTCTAGAATATCTGTTGTGAGTCACAAACTCGCACAAACTTCTTATATGTCATTTATTGGTAGATACAAATTGCTCAATTATCTTTTATCGTTTCCCAGAGAAATGATTTGCAAATAAAAACTGTTCTGTTAGACGAAACTTGATTGAGTGATGAAAATCATGCTCTAAATTAAATACATTGATATTTGTAAATATACTATGCGACTAAATTAAAAGTAGAGAATCGAGTGTTTCGCAGAAAAAGGTAGGTGAATCTGAAAAATGTAAAAATTTTATGCAATTCAAATGACATGTCACGCAATTCTAGTGGAGTAGTGCGCAATTAAAAAGAAGTGATAATTCTTGAGTCTTGGGAAATAAGCGATTAGAAAGGTGTAAAATTTTTACTTTTCAACTTTTAAAAATTAAATAAATGAAGCCTTTAATAAATTTCATTATTTATAATTATGATGCGTGCTACAAAAACGGGAAAAGAAATTCAGCCGACTAGCCCCTAAAAATATGACGCTACTGCAAAAGTAGATTTAAGAATAAATAGATTTCGTGTTGAAAAGTGAAGCTTGTATTTAAATCTTTCCCTGCGCAGTACAGTAGCACTCGTGTAATTCACGAGAATGCGCAAACTCGATATTCGACGTGCGTTCGCACGAATCTAGACCGGTATAAGCCGATCATCTTCGCTAATCGAGCCTCGCTCAGAGATCAACGTCCTTTCCGTGCCTGAGCACTTCGAGCTCCAATATATTCAACGATATTATAACGCTAGATCAACTCCAATATATTCAATGGTGTAATAACGCTAGATCAAAGTTTTGAGCGCAGCGACCAGTTCTTCACTGCGCCCAGATCTGCGCATAATAAGGCGGTACATAATAATAAACGTCAAGCGACTTGATAAAGTTACAGATCCCGACATAAAAGATGCGCGATACTCCTCGCGATGACGATAATCCCAGAATATAATACGCAGCAGCAAAGGATTATAAAAAACTATATAAGAGACGAGGGATCATCATAAGCAGCAGCAGCAGCAGCAGCAGAGTCGAGTGCGCGATCGCGTGCTGCACATACGAGCTCTAGTCGCCGGACCTGAAAAAGGAAAAAAGAAAAGTGTTTGTTGACGCATGCGGGAATACTGGTTCGAGCCAAGAATGTTTATATATATTGTGCACCTGCAGTGTGTGGTACAACATCTCGTTATCCGCCATTTTTTTTTCGTGCATTGAGGTCGCGCGCGTCTCGTAAAACTTGGCCTTTTTTTATAGCGGAAAAACTTTGCGCTGCAGCACAACACCGGAGATTAGCCGCGCCGTACAGTCGCATCTCCGCCGAGTGCAATATCATCGACGCATTAGAATCGCATAATTGACCGAAGGATGGATGTCTGTGCATTTTTTTTCCTTCTCCTTCTTCTTCCATCTCTTTCCTGGCTATTTAGCTGTTTTTATGTGGTACGCGGTTTTTATGCTGAAAAAGAAAACTGGAATGCCATATAAGTATGTTTGCATACATGTATACCGATGCACGACGCACGCGCGGTGCTCCTATAGGAGGTGCGTTATGGCGGAGGAGTCGCGAGTCTCGAGCTCATTATGTAAGATGCGAAGAATCTCATTGTGATTGAAGCTGGCTGCCCTTGAATTGGCGAACGGCGCGCGAATGCAGGAGCGAGCGATCGGCTCTCTGCGCTGTGCCTTTAAACGCGGCGAGACTCTCTCCCGCGTGTGATAAAAAGGTCCGTA
>UELU01138398.1:0-14184 GCA_900490025.1 Megastigmus dorsalis | reverse complement strand
GGAGGGGTTTTAGTGGGTATGCCTAATCATTTAAACAGGAGAGTCCCACACAGGGGCAGACACGTGTCTGCCTATCGAACATAAAGAGTTCCCCTTCGCCCAAAAAAAAAAAAAAAAAAACTTACAATTGTTACTGAGCATTATATTAATTTAGAAAACGGAGTCATTTTGCAGTATATAAGTAAGTATTTGATTCTATTGAAAGGGCATAGCATATGCAATTGACCTTGTCATGAATATTATTCATTAAATGCTTTAATCGAAGGTGTTCAAAAATGGTGCTTCTGTGCAAAATTTCAGCTCCATAGCTCCATTTTTAGGTTAGTTATGACCAAAAACGTGTTTTTTCGATTTTATTTTTTTTTTGGTTTCTAAGTCACTTACGACCTTGAAAAAATTCATGATGATGCACTTTTATGTACGAAATAAAGCGTATGTTTTTCAGCAGCTAGTAACCAAAACCTGCTTTAAAAGAAATTCCTGACAATTTTGATGTTGCATAGCTTAATATTAAGGGGGGGTCCCACTCATAAAAAAAATTTTTTTTCGTAGATTTTTAACTAATCTTTTATATAAAATTATATTAGATAGCAGATAAGTGGTGCGTTCCATGTTAAACAAATCATAGAGATTAAATGATTTTTTTGGATGTACTATAGCACTTCCGGAGCCATTGAAAAGTACATAAATTGGCTTACATATTGCTGTTTTATTAGCATGAATTTTTTGAAGCAAGTCTAGCAAGTAGAAAAATGGATGGAATATGAAAAATTCATTTTTAAATCTAATTCTAGGCATTTTAATGTCTATTTCTTAATTTTAAAGCCTTATTAGGGCTTGAATGTGGCTTAAAAATACTATTTTGATTAGCTGATGACAGTCCAAAAAACCAAAATCTATGTTAAAAATCAGCAGCTGTCAAAATCCCCTTAAAACCATACTTTTAACGGTGAATACCTCAGTTTTTTTGTGTGCTCACCGTTATTTTATGTCAGTTAATGCATTCGTCAAATTCAACATTAGAATACTTTCTTCAATGACTTATAAAATATCACATTTTTTAATATATTTTTATTTCGAGAACGTATAACCTATTATATATAGCACTGCATTCTGATTATAATTTTAACACCGTTATTTTGAAGATTTAATACATATAAATTATTATTTTGAAATTGCGATATTTCTTTGGTAAATCTTCGATCAATATTGTACTCATATTAAGGACCATGTGCATTATACATGCAAAACCTTTTTATTCCAATTTTTTGTAGTGTTAATAGTCAACAATATTGCTACGAAATTCATGTGTAATATTAGCAATATTAGTTCAATATTCGTTGAATGTTACTAAGAAAAATATTTTTAGTATTTTTCTTTACTAACAATTAAAGTATAAAATGTACAGCACAGCATATAGCCATCATGTAATGTAAATTATATTTTGTATATTTATATAGTTTTAGAATAAGTAAACTAATCTATACATCTTTACTTGCTTAATATTTTTTATGCCTTACGTTCTATTACTTATAATATGCTATATATTTAAATAGCAAACAGTATCAATTTCATCTCACATTAAATTAAAAAAAAATCTATTTAACCACAGTATTAAAAATTGAATACATTTCGAATTTATTTTTAATTTTTGTTGTGACATTGAAACATTTATCAACTAAACATTGAAATTTTTTAATGATTTTAATAAGGCGTCAACTGTATTGTGGATCAACATTGCTCAAACGTCTCATAAATAAATTATGTCTAATTGGAAAGAAAGCAAAGAAAACAAATTATTAAAAATGCCAAAATGAATAAAATAAACAGGTTAATAAATACCTGCACCAGATCTTGCAAAATTCATGTAGCTTGTCTGACTACATTAAAAATTTTTGTTCTTTTTATGTGGTAAATCCGCTCGTCTATTTTTTTACAATAACATCTATGTCAATTCTGTGATTTCTATTGTAGACATAGATCTTATATAAATGCATTAAATATTTACCAAGGATGGCTCTTAAATAGATTTTTTCACCTTTTTCTTTAAAAATTATCAATGAATTTTTTAATAATATGCATAATCCCATAATAAATCTTAAACTTTTTTCATTTCAGTTTATGCATAAAATATGGATAATTTTGATGCAACTGACCAATGTTGCAATTGTTCCAAAAAAAATCTGAGTAAGACACAAATAAAGATTATTAATTTAGAGAGTGAAGTTGAAGCTGTGTTTTGGTATTCGATGGGACCTATTTACATCACCAAAAAACTAAAAATAATGACTATCAACGAATGTCATATTCAGATCACAAGAAATATCCTTTGGTTAAGCCATTCACTATTTGCACCACAAACGGGTTCGTCGTAGATCTTCCTGGTCCGTTCTTAGCTACGGAAAACGACGCAAGTATTATGAAAAAAGTGATGCAAGATCCGAATGGTGTTAGAACTATCATGAGAAAAGATGATGTTTGCATTGTGGACAGGGGCTTCGGGGATGCGGTAGCTTATTTATGTCTTGGTTACAGGGTTCTTATGCCCGCCTTGAAAGGAAAAAAAAACAATTTGACAACATCTGAATCAAATAAATCTCGTTATGTTACAAAATTGGGATGGGTAGTAGAGGCCGTTCACGGTATTCTCGGAAAAAAATTTAAACTTCTTCATCAGCAGTTGGATAATAAGCTTCTACCGAAAGCTCGTGCATATTGTAGAATCGCATATTTTCTTAAAAATCGCTTTGGAAACCGTTTAAACAGCGATAAAGATGACGATGGATTGCAAGACATAATTATTGAAAGAATGCTGAAATGTAATCAAGATGAAAATACTTTGGCATCAGAAGTTGAGACAGCCAGATGGTCTAGAAGATCCACTACTACGACTAAACTGACATCAGATGACATAACTGACTTCCCAATAACCTAATAACGGTTTTTTCAATTTTTGAGTACGTTCCGGTCAAAATATGATAATTTGAATACGTGAGTTCGAAAGTACGAGAAAAAACACATGAAAAATGATTATTTAGATGTTAGCCAAATATGACCTTCATAGCCTAAAAAAACATTGAAAATTTCAATAATTTTTTCTGACTCCGATTTTTATCCAAAAAATCTGAAAAAAATCAGGCTATTTTATAGCAAAAAATCTGATATCCATGAATTTTTGCAAAATTTTTGGAGCAAACAGTAAAGCAGGAGAAATTATGTTCCAAAAAACACGTTTTTTACGATTGTGGCACTCTATTGCCAACTAGGGGTCTCAAAATTTAGGTGAGAAAACTTCCAAATATGCTCTTTCGAATGGCTAATCCCCGATAACGATTCACTCTTAGGCAATTTTAACATTGTTAACCCGCTATAGCATTTTGCAGTATTAGAAACAGTGGACTTATGTGATAAAATACTTATGATTTTAATTGTTCTTTGTTTCTGTATAACTACTGCTTTCCAATACTTGGATCAGTTTTTGAAGTGACGATACTACTAAACTGCATGCACTGGTTATAAAGATTAAGACTTGACGCTGCTGAGATTAGAAAGATAAATAATTGTTGTAAAATTGTACTTATACTAATTTTATTTTTAAGAATATCGATGGATGCAACTATGGTTTTTCTAGCTGGAATTTATCAGTTGTAAATTAATTGATATAAATCAATACACTTTATTTATATAAATAAACAATGTATTATTTTTGTTCAATTTACAGATTTTTTAACTAATGTCACTAAAGTTAAATTGGAAATAAATGATCTTAAGCATCGCCCTTACGAAAAAAGCTGTAGTTTTAACTAAACAAACTCTGTAGTATGAACTACAGAGAATGTATAGTTGAGACTACAGAAAATACTGCAGAAAACTGTAATCAATACTACAGAAAATGTGTAGTAAATTCGGACTACAGAAATAACTACACAGTAGGCTCGTAAGCAAAATCGCTCGAATATTGTTTATATATAAAAACATCGCCTGTTTTTATTATAAAAGATGACTAGAATTAATTAGAATAAAACAATAATTAAAGGAAAAAAAAATTAAAATATAAACTTGACCCTGCCGGGACTTGAACCACGCACCCTCGGATTATCAGTCTGTTACCGTACCTCCTCGACCACAATGACTTCTGATACGCTCAGATAATTCTGATCAGTACTGATTCTGATATACATGAACTGCGTATATATAATAACAGTTGAACATGAAAAATATAATTCTGCAATAACCCTTACGAAAATCGGCTGCACTGGTGGCTTCAGCGGTGGATGCAGTCATGGCTGCAGCTTTATTGCGAAAAAAAACTACCCAATAAAAATAGTTGTACTTGAATACAATTTATTGCTAAGGATAACATCCGGTACAAGTAAAAAAAATAATCGGAAACAATAAAATATTAAAAATTATACATTTTCGTGTGGTCAATTAATATCAATAGATTACCACACCTTATACAAAATCATCATTCATCTAAATCACACAGTAAAGTAGCAAAAGAGAATAGAGAAATGGAGTCGGTGAAACAGAATCATTTTTCACAATCATTAATAACTCATTAAGGTGTTTTCCTCTTTTTTCATTCGCTTTATTGAATTCTGCACCACAAGCACACGCGCACCAATGACTACACAACCTGCAGGTAATTACTCACCGCTTTGTCTCTCAATTCATTTTTTTAAAGCTCTAAGCGTTTCTTCTACTTCTTTAAATTATGTAAATTAATTAGGCATTATTACTATTACTGAAAATTCTAATTCTTATCTTATTTCTTAACTTTTGTGAAAGATGACTGGTATGATTATAAATAGTTTTTAAATATGAAAAAAAAGTCTTTATCAAAGATAAAGAAAAAAGCATCTCACTTTCGTCCACAAGTATCTAAATAAAGATTTTTTTCCAAGTAAACTTTTTTAGAAATAGCTCAACTAAATTTTAGGTTAAATTAATAATGTAATCATCCATTTGCTTATTATTACAAAGATCCAACTTAATTTTCTTGTCAGCAAATGCTCTTGGTAATTTTAATATACTTTACAATATATATATATATTTATAAGAAAACTTTATCCCGCAAGCGAAAGGACTGTAAAGAAACTTAAAAGTTATTAATAAATATTTAATAACAAAATGAGATTAATAGGTATAATTATAAATAGTCAATAAGAATATGATTATTAAAATAATAACCGAAAGTAAATTAACATTAAATATAAAAATTAATTCTCTCAGCAAGTATATAAAAACTTTCATTTTTTTATTGTAGAATTTCATTAAAATCGTACAAATGATAAATTAGAGCTTTGCAAAATCTCGTAAATATGTAATCTCATCGATGCTATTAGTAAACTTAATTATATATACGTACATATAAACTTTAATTTGGAGGGGTATTATAAATTGATTTGCTTCATAATAATACAACTTTTTTATAAAAAATCATCAATACACAGATCAACAAAATTTTTACCCAGAAACCAGACTATAGTTTTCCAAAGGTTTTTGATGCGCTGACTCCAAATCTGGTCTCAAAATTACCCTATCGCGTCAGAATTTTGAGATATCCTAACCTTAAAGTGCAGAAAACACCGTTGTTGCCCATTTTCGAGGTTACAAAAGCACGACAAGTTTCTTTTTCACAGAAAAGTACTCCCGGCATCTTAAAGTATAAGTGTTCCCTTTCCAAGTGGCGTCAAGTTTGTTCAAATATCTTTTTTTTTTCGATGAGATAGTACAATTTTAAATTTACAAATTTTCAAATTTTCTTACATAACCTCAAATATAGCAAAAAAATGTGTTTTTCGCATTCATCGGTTAGAATATCTCGGAAACCAAGGGTGATGGGTCAATCCTGAGACCAGATTCGGATTTAGCGCATCAAACACCTTCGGGGACGTATTATCTGCTTTCTGGTTCTGAAAATTGTCAGCCTGTGTAATTTTCCAGATATAGGAAAATTTGAAAATTTTTAAACTTAAAATTCTACTATCTCATCGAAAAAAAAAGATATTTAAACAAACTGGACGCCATTTGAAAGAGGAAGACTTATACTTTAAGATCCCGGGTGTACTTTTTTGTGAAAAAGAAACGTGTCGTGCTTATATAACCTCGAATATGGACAAAAACGGTGTATTTTGCACTTTTAGGTTAGGATATCTCAAAATCCTGACGTGATATAGCAATTCTGAGGTCAGATTTGGAGTCAGCGCACCGAAAACCTTCGGAAAAGTATAGTCTGGTTTCAGTGTAAGGAGGACGGTCTCATTTTGTTGGCCTGTGTAATTGTTAGAGAACCACACGTGTTATGAGAACAAAAAGCACATAAAGTGCGAGCATCACGTAACGTTTGGTCCTCATATGATGTAAACAGCCGAGCTGTGCAATAGCGAGCACGAAGCACGAGCATACTGACAGTCGTGCCTTACATGCAAACAGCGAAGCTGAAAGCGATGCAAGGCCCGATTCCGCTGCACGCTGGAATGCTATCGGGGCAAGTCACAAGGTCTTAGTGCGAAGCACTAAGACCGAGGGGCGCGCTAGTTTATTTAATAAGATTGTCATTTTAATAATTATAACTAAGCACTTGTAGAAAAATAATTTAAAATAACCATCATTTACTAGTTTGCGTTCTTTATACAAACGTATTATGTATGCAATTTTCAAAAAACTGCGGATCGATAGTGTCGCTACTCTGTCGATTATAATACTCGTTGTCTGCTTTATCGACGGCGCGAGGTGGAAGCTTGAGCGAAAACATATACTGCATTGCATGTAATCATATGATTTAGATTCAGATGTAATAAGTGTTGTGATGAATGTGGAGTATTCAAAATGTTACGTCTAGGGAGCGAAACGAAGAAGAAATTGAATGTGACTGAACGCCTAGTCTGTGACGGTAATTGACTTGTAAAATAAGAGTTTCCCAGTTTGCGTCTACAGACACGGAATATATAGCGCACGAATGGGCGGCAATAATTTAAATAGCGTGGATTTGCAGAGTTCTTTTATGAATTAATAATTCGGAACTCACAGTGCTTACCGTGGTTGCGAATAAAGAGACTGTCGAGCTTGAAGCTCCCTGTAGAGCTTTCGATGGTGTCGTAGAACCTTCTTGACTGAATGGATGTAGCTCGCGGAAGGCGGCGCGTGTATGACGGAGTTGGGAGCGGATTTGAATGTATTTCGTAATAAAAAAACTTTATACTTGTAATCTACAAGTTCTACTTTATTTACTACTACTCGATTTACTATAATCAGTAATACAATACTTGTTTCAATGAGTATAAAATAGCAAATACTTCGTAAGTCGCGTTTTTACAGAGTTCGAGGTAGACTTATAAGTTTCGGACGCGCTTTTACAATCAGAAGGATGAACGGCGTGAAGGTGCTTTCGCGGCCAAGACTAGATTTTGAGAGTGCCGAGTACATCGCGTTTTTATAATACGATCGAGGAAAGAGAAATGCACAGGGAAGGATTTTTTCTAGGACATAAAAAAAGGTAAGTAGGGTTTCTAAGAGCAGTATACTTAATTTTCCTTAGAGAGCGTCTATGTGCTGGCGCATAGCCACTGTCCTCGCAACCGAGCTAGAATGTGAGAGAGAGAAAGAGAAAACGAAGAAGTGTTCGAATATCGCTCTCGAACACTCACACGCTTCGATTCTTTATTCGCAAGCAGAAGTAATGCTCACTTACTAGGTGCAAAGAGAGTGCCTTGACGAAGTTCCTTGCTCCTATCTCTTATCGTGAACGGCCGACCGGTCCGCTCACCCGCAACCTGTCTCTACGGAGCTGGGGGACTGCTCGTTGTTGCTATTCCTGTTATTTGAAAAAAGTGGCATAATTAATAACGTTAACATACTTATTTTAGAATAATTTTGTAATACAAAGGTAAAATAATGCTATATTAACTATGATGTACGGTCGAAAGTTTGTAGATGCAATACAATATGTTAAAATTAATAAAATGTATCTATAAAATACTATAAACACATTTTTCAATCCGCCTCCTATTTTCCTTGACTTTTCTCCTTTTTTTCTTTCTCTATTTCATCCAAACACTTTTTAACCAATTCTTTATTCGACTCTCTCGCTGTCTCTTCATATGTAACTGCCCTTTTAATCGCTTTTAGGCTAGTTAAAATTTCTTTTGTTTCTTCTAAAACTAAATAATCTGCCGTATTCCAGTGCATTCCTAACACCCACTTTAAATATTTTCTTTATACTCTATCCAATGCTAATCTTCTCTTCCACTCCCAAACCTCCGCTCCATATAATCCTACTGATTCTACTAAAGCTTTATATAATTTAATTCTTCTTACATATGAATTCTTAAACATATATTCTCCTATACTCCATGTACTTCTCATAACTGCTTCTGCTTTTCTTTTCAGTTCCCTTATTTGGCTATCATTTTCCCCGTTCTTTTGCAAAATAAAACCTAAATATTTCATTTCGTTAACCTCCTCTATCTCTCCAGCACCGCATTTCCATACCCTTTTCTTTTTCTTACCCCTGCCCTTTTCAAAAACTACTAATTTTTACACTTCGCTATTAGTACTATGTCATTTGCATAACTTAATGTCCAAATTTTTGTATTTCCTAACGTTATTCCCCTCAACTGTCCTTCCTTCATGGTATCTAAATCATTTACATATATGTTATATAATGTTGGACTAAGTGGGTAACCTTGTCTAACTCCTATTACTGTCCAAAATTCCGTGGCTATATTTTTGATAACTCTTACAATATTTTTTGTCTCTTCATACGTTTCTAGTATTCTATTTCTCAGCTTTACTCCTACTTTCATCTTGTCCATACATTCTTTTAATTTTTCTTTAACTACTTTATCGAACGCTACTTTTAGATCTACGAATAATACAAAAAGTTTCCCTTCTTTCTTTTTAATTTCCCTATTTATCAAATAATTTAATATGTACATGCAATCTATAACTCCCCTTTTTCCTTAAAACCAAATTGTGTTTCACTTAAATTTTTTTCAATTACTTTTTTTAATTTATCATTTAATATTCCTGCATAAATTTTATAAGCCGTGTCCATGATTGTTATCCCCCTATAATTTTTTATATTGCTTTTGTTCCCTTTTTTAAAAACTGGAGATATTATGCCTGTTTTCCAATCTTCTACTATACCACCGTCTTTCCATATTAATCTTACCAACTTTTTATATGCTGCCGATAATTCTCTTGTAGCAAATACCCACGCTTCATGTTCTATTCCATCTTCACCTGCTTACTGCTTTACCTTTTTTAAATTTATTTATCTGTCTCTCAAATTCCTTACCTGTAATTTTTTCTTCTTCCTCTTCAGCAGACCAGACACTTTCCTCCTCATCGATCTTCATTACTTGTCTTTTTTCTACTCCTTCCAAACTTTCCATAAAATACTTTTTCCATTGTTCCAATAATATTACTTCCTCTAAACCTTCTAACTTTTTTTTCTTTTATTAATATATCTCCACACTTCAGCTTCAGTTTTGACATTCTTTATATTCTCTTCTTCATCCTTTTCATGATCTTTCTTTTTCTCCTTACACCATTCCTTGTATCTTTTTTTCTCCTCAAAATACTATTCTCTCGTTATTTGTTCATTTCTTAATTCTTTTAACTTACGTCTAACCAGTCTTTTTCTCTCCTACCATTCCTTATTGTACCATACTCTTTGGCCTAACTCCCATTTTTTCCACTTCCTTACCTCTATTTTCTTTGATTCATGTATTTTACTTTTTATTTCCTTCCATATTTCATTCTTTTCTATTTTAACACTTTTCTACTCTTCTAATTTCTTATGATAATGTTCTACTCCTTCTTCTGTCCAAATGCTTATTTTTATTTCTTCTTTATCTTTGTTTCCTTCTCTCTTTTTACTTTCTCCTTCTATCACATATACTAGTGGTAAGTTATCTGATTCACATCTTTCCTCTACTGTTAACCTTATCACTTTTCCATATGCTTCGTTATTTATAATCTGACTTATTTAGAACCTGACTCTGACATCTCATTGCACCCATTTACAATCATCCAGCCTCTTTCACTTAATTCTTTTACTAACAATCGTCCATTCTTATTCACAACCTTATTCTTTGATTTCCTCGCATACCACTCCTTTCCATCTTCCTCAATTATACCTCCTTCATTTGCTGTACGTGATTAAAATCTCCTCCTACCATCAAATTATTTTCATTTCTCTTCATTATCGTTTCTTTCAAGAATTTGGTAGTTTCCTCCATACTCTTGCTGTACACAGTTATGATTCTCCAAACCTCATTACTTATTTCTACTTTTCTTTCCAATATATTCTTACTACATTTTGCTTCTTCCTTCTCCTTAAGGGGGGAATCCCGAGTAACACCCCCTAAAATAAGTGTATCTTTTCGATTTTTTTTTGGGGATGAAAAAAATTACGAATATTTCCAAAAACTTTGTGGTTTATTATAGTACATTCGAACTATAAAATAAAAAATTTCAGCTTCATAGGTACGTATAATTTTGATTTATAAGGGCGGATGTCCAACATGTTCAAATTGGAGGAGTGAATTTGCTCGCATTGTAGTTTCTCAGAGGATTGTCTGAAACAAAAATTTCACAGTGCGTTTTGAAGTTTATATTCGTAATTCATCGGTGAACCAAAAAAATTTCGAAAAATGTATGATTTTTACAAAATGGCGGAAATAAAAAATCGATTATTGCCCAAAAATTTGCTCAAATTTGTTTAAAAAACAATTGTTTAAACATTTTTTTTTTAAATCAGAGAGTTTCACCGAGAAATAAAACATCTCAGCTATCTGTATGCGCGAGAAAAAGTCGATTGGTTGAAAACTTTTTGAGTTATAATACGAGCAGTTTTGAAAAATGTGATTCGAGAAAAACGCGTTTGAAGAAAAAAGTACTGAAAATTCTTGAAAAAAAGTAACATTTTGGTTTCTTATGAATTTTTTTGTTAGTCTGCTATGCCAGCAGCATACATTAATCCTTCTTCTTCTTCGTGAAGTTGGTTTCTCTCCAAAATTTTTTGTTTTTGAGCTAATCTGGCCTCTCGTGTCGCATTGAGGCTGAGGCGATTTTGGCGCTTTGTTCTTTGCGCATACGTATCTTGAGCGAATCTCTTGGCGTTTTACCCGAGCTTGATGTTCATGAGGTCCATAATCTTCAAAATAGCCCAATACCCTTCGTTGAAAACACCTGCTGCTATGTAGGCAGAAATTTCAATGATCTGCCGCCCAGCATGCACGTGTTTTGGGGTCAAGCGCCACACTGTCGAATTGAAACTTTCGTTGATATTCTGACTGTAGCCGCTCAAACATTTTGTAAGAAGATCATCTCTTGTTAAGTCTTCATAAATTGGGAGAACATGCATAGCAGCATCCGGGTGCAGTGGTGCTGGATGATCATAGTGACCGAAGCCTGGGCTTTATTATACTTGCACCAGAAGTGTGAGTTTTGCCCAATTCGGATTCAGCGGGTCAAAATACTATGGGATATGTAGGTTTCTTCCCCAGGCCAGAACATTTTTTTTGTGTGGCTGTGTATTTTTTTCCGCTTGGTCGGCTTTTTGTCGATTTGACCTTCAAATGACCTTGATCCTGACGTGACGGGGTCAAACATATGCCGAATTTGGATTCAGCGGGTCAAAATACTATGGGATACGTAGGTCTCTTCCCCTGGCCAGAACATTTTTTTTGTGTGGCTGTGTAAGGAATACTTTTTGTCCTTGACCAAAGTTTGTTACCGACCATTTCAGAAAGACATCGTTGAACACGTAAACAAACAACCTCCTTCAAATGTTTATCATTTGTTTACTAATATTAAACATCCTTTAAAAATATTTATTTTTGTTTAAATATGTTTCTAATTCTAGTCGAAATTGTCCACTTTGAACATTTTTAAACGTTATTATGTTCTTCCAAGGATTGTTGATAAATTTATAAATTACTCAATTTAAATGAATACCTAAATGAAGAAGATAATTATGAAGATCCTTATTTATGAAATTAATTTGTAGATACTAACTTATATGACATTGATTCTTTACTTAAAATAACATCAAACATTTAATTCTGTAATGCACAGTTTTTTAAGAAACAATATATACGTTGCTAATAATGTAAGATTAGTTAGAGAGATAGAGCGATAGAGATTAATATGTAATTTTTAACGTGGCAGAATTTGACACGTTTACCGCACGACTTTCAATAATAAAAATGCCTTAAAATGCAATATAAGCAGCCAGAAAGGACGACTCTCCACCTCTCGTCTCGGGTTATTTTATAATTTTTAGCGTTTCTTTATTATTTTTATTTTTATACTTACGCAAATACTCGACGACGGTCGCCCGAATCTTCTTTTAGTTCTTTTAGCGTCAAGAGATACCAACAGAAGATCCCACTTCATCCGTTAGAATGCGCTGCCACGTCGCTCAGAACATCCGCATCGAAGCTAGATTACGAAATGCCTAAGTTATGCGTATTCATAATTTTTATTTCTCTTTTTGCCTTTGCCTACATGTCATTATTATTTTTCTTTTTTAAAATTCTTTAAAAAGCACCTTTTTATGTCAAAAAGGGCTTCTAAAATATAATTCTGACCAGAGCGCGACGAACACCACGGGCCTCGATGTACTCGGCGACGCTTGCCGAGACGACTCCTCTCCTGGCCGCTCATTCTGCAACATCTTTTCCTGACACTTCCGCGCCGCACAGTTGCTATCTTCTATATCGCGTAAAAAATCAAATTCGCGAACAAGTGATAGCGCCCGTGCCTTTTTGTTGGCAGCGCTTGTTCGTTTCGAATTATTAATATATTAAAATGGACAATCATTAGAATTTTAAAAGGAGGACGCCGACGAATGCGTAGAAAATAAATAAACCTAGATAAACGTACAAAATTTTTTTATTCATTAGAGTTGATAAAAATATTAATATTGGAATAAAATAGGAAACTAGGAGAAATTGACGATGCAGTGACGGTCAGTTATAATCCATTCGCTGATGCGAGTAACGTCGCCTATGCATCTGCTATTTTTATATACATTGAACAAGAGAATTCAGTAGAAGTTCAACTTATTGACGTTAAAACGTGCATTTCACCAAAAAATCAAATAACCATACCGCGCTTCAAACTTGTGGCGGCCACGATTATTGACCGATGCCGAATTCCTGCGAAAAGTTAAAAGGTTACACAGGCCCAAAAAAAAAAAGTTTCATGCGCGGTAGATCAGACCACGTGAATTTAATGTTTTTGGGGTCGGTGAATCCGAACCCGTGGTCCATTTGACCCGGTCATGTCAGGGTCAAGGTCAGAAGAAGGTCAAATTTAGAAAATTTATCGTATAATTCAGGTGTTTCGTGTAGTAAAATATATAATTTCGTTAAAACGCGCCATGAATGCCATGTATTTTTTTTTCCGCTGAAAACAAATCCGCAACTCGATTAACCACTACACGTCAGAATTTTTTTCTAACCTCAAGAAATACCTCAAAATCCACCAAAACCATCAAATACATTGTTTTATCTATAAAACTATATCTAAAATCCCATAACCACTTAATCCCACGACCCTTACATATCTCAGGACCTTACCTCAATAACCCCATTACCCAATAAAATCCGATTATCCCATTACCCGATAACTCCATAACCTAAGACAATCTGCTCTTCCTTACTCTCTTATCCTCAAATGAACTGTGAAGTGGATTGCGTTTGCGCTTTTTACTATTATCAGTGTTCTCTCTTTTTAATGTGCAACAGTAGTCAGCCATCATATGTGCATTCCACTTACCCTGATAACGTCCATTTCCTTTCTATTTCCTTTATATCTTGATGAAAACGTTCTCCTTGTTCTTCACTGTAACCCCTAAGATTTTGTGGGAAGTTATCAAGATGCGAATCGAGAAAATGCAACTTGTAACTCATCAAACAGCCCAAATTCTCATAGTTTTTGAGCATTTCAACTAACAATTCCCTATAGTTTCCACTCTTGTGATTACCCAAAAAATTTTCAACTACCTTTTTAAAGCTCAGCCATGTAGCTCGTTCTTTCTCGGACATTGTGTTAACGAATGATTCATCTCTTAATAACTTACGAATTTGAGGTCCATCAAAGATACCTTCTTTCAATTTTGTACTAGATAAAGCTGGAAATTGTTTAACCAAGTAAGTGAAACAT
>UELU01138396.1:0-15164 GCA_900490025.1 Megastigmus dorsalis | reverse complement strand
TTTCAGGGCTGAGCGCGCTTCAATTATGATTATTCTATCATCTCCTAAAATTTCAAGTCAGTTGGTTAATTTGTTAAAGAGAAAAGTTTGAAAAACCTTGTGGGTATTTCGATGTAGTAAGGGCGGGAAATTTAAATTTTTAGTGACTCCGACGTCCCCTTAAGGTAGCTCTATGGGTACTCTCTAGTCTACTGAGAGATGAAACGAAAAATTGTTTCAAATACTTTATAAGCATGTTAAAAGTGTTTCAAAAATTTTTTTTTCAGTTTTCATTTAGGTTTAATACCCTATTCTTTATTATTTTATTAAAATAAAACATTATTTTAAACAATTCTCTGTTTGTTAAAAACAGCGTTTGTTTGTTAAAATCAATTCTTATTTGACTTCGGTTTCATCCTGACATGAAAATATGACAACACTGAACAACGAGTATCCTTTCGCACCAACTGTATGACGAATGATGCGATGTTGCCAAATTTCTATCACTTCCTAAACTAACCATGAAAACAAGATTTTGCTTGTTTTGCTAATAAATATCTTTTAATTTTACACGATAACCTATAGTAATTTATATATTTTTGGAAAGCCGAGACATCAATCTATTAAAAACTAGTTTTTCAATAATGGCATACACCGCTATCTATAAAAAAATCTTCTCTTCCTGTCTCTCAGAGTGCCTGTCCCATAAGGGCTAATGTTAAATACCTCAACTTTAATTTACAATATTTTTAATTTTTACACGGTAACTCGCCTCAAAATTTATAAAATATATTCAGTAAATCCTCCTGAATATTTCTACATAATTATTTTTTGTTTCTTAGAAAGTCGGATTACCCCAAGAGCTACCTTAATAAACATAAAATTGCCAACGTTTCGAGCGCGTTAGTAACGCTCCACTTCAGGACAATACTTGAAATAAACGGTAATTAAATGCAGTATCATCGACACTCTCATAAGATTGTGTACGTAGATAAACGTATACAATCTTAATTTGTTCACAAATCATTTGAGGACATCTGTAAATTGAGAAGTATATATATATATATATATATGTGTATATGGCTGATTTTATTAAAACATTATGCTAATCGCAAATTCATTGCACGGCTTGTTAAAAGTGCCAGTGCTGTGCCAAATTATAACCAGTAATGACTGTATCACTGTTTCGCTTTTATCTCGACAACTGCTCTAATAAAAAAGGGCATATGTTTTGACAGTCTTAAGAGGAATAGACTTTTTGATATATATGTATAAGTAAATTTTTTTTAATTTTATTTTTCGAGGTGAAAACCTTTCTTTAAACGCTTACAAAATAGCACCTTTCTTGGCAGGTAGTCGAAATAGAACCTTCTTTGTCTCATCCGTTGATACCCTATTGTCGTTGTGCAAATTTCCTAAACAAACATCGCTAATTAATTTAAAATATGTTCCCATACTTCAGTGGAAATTTTTAAATAGTATTAAAGCGTATGAAAAAGGATCGAGATGTAGAAAATTTACCAAAGTATAAGGAAGTGTGTCAAAGTGTATTAAAGTATATTAAAGTGTATCAAAATGTATATAAAATATGTTTCGATAAAATTTCAACACATTTATGTAATAATAATTTTTTATGTAAAAAAAATTTATTGATTTTAAAAATATTTAAATACATTTATAGATACATTTTGATATATTATCAGAAATCATGTCAAAAATGATACAAATGCACATAGGTACATAAAATTGTTTTAATCATATTAAAAAGTGTTATTGTATTTATATGAAGAAAGATCTGAAAATTTAAAATAATGTTGATTTTTGGAAAAGTATCAAAAGGTACTAATATGTGTCGTAGTATTGAGCGTTAAGTATACATTTTAATACACTTTGATACCTTTTGATATATCTTTATGCACTTTTGTATATTTAAAATTATCACTGCGGTAATATTATGAATCTATTAAAATCTATCTACTCTTAAAAGTTTAGAAAGTTATTTTACAGAAGATTTCATGAATTTAAATAAATAGATAAGTAAAGCAATGATCTTTTAAAATCGAGCTTTGCGCACGGAGAGTCATAATAGTACATTACGCAACTAGTGAACGAAGGAGATTATCTTGACGAGGGTGAACAATCACACGAGTTGAGATAAACTGAGCGCACGTGTTACGTACAATATTTTCCCATAAAATGTGCGCAAAGGCCGATTTTGTACATGTATGCGTGCGCAAAATCGCACTTTGCGCACGGAGTGTGGAAAAATAATTTTTACTCCTCGGGCATAAAACTTTACTTCCTTGCGTGATCCAACGTGGGTGTAAATTTTTACGCCCATGGAACAAAAAATACTATTATGTTTTCAATTTTAGCATTGTCTTGCCGGTAGAACCTACAGCAGAGTTGAGGGCAATGCGGTAGTGGCTCAGTGGTTAGGCGCTCTTCTCATGCTTTCGACATCGGGGGTTGAATCTGCACCGTGTATTTTTACTTCGTATAAATTTCAAATACTACACCGTAACATAATATATGATTTATAAATAAAGATCGTACTGATAATAATGCTTGTAGGAATCTTTATTGGATGTAGAAGGTTATTGGTATGAAATGTGGATAATAATAAATAAAAATATTTTTTTAAAAATGTTTATTATTTTATTCTTAATATTAGCAATGACATTGCATTAAAGTAGAAACTTTAAAGTCTACTATTTTGGAACATTTTAATAATTTGGAAGTCAATAATGTATATTATTGTAAGGTGACTATTGAATCACTGTACAATAAAGGAATTTTTTTTATTTTACACAATATTTCATACTTAATTAGTTTATTACATCGTTACATGAATAGCTTATTGTATCAAATTATCTTTTATAATTTGGGATTCAATCCAATCTAGGTATTTTGAAATTTTTGTAAATACTGAAGGGTATTTGGCATCTGCACATCCATCATTCGTATAAATAGATATACCTACTACTTTACCATTCGCAGTCAGAGGACCGCCAGAATCACCCTAAAATAATTAGAATTTAATCAAAACTCTTTTAAAATATTTTACGTTAAAAGAGGATAGCTACGGCCCAAGTATCATATTTTCAGAGTGTATATGCATATAAAACCTGCATATATCACTTAGAGTTTGAAAATTTGATATCACTAATAACAAAGAAGATTTGAAAAATTATTCACTAAATTTCTTTTCTGTCCCAAGTACCTGATCGCACTTTAGGCCCGAATTTATAGACTCAGATTCGAATCGAGAACTTGAGTCGATGCTGTCTTTGCCGTGCACCTGCATGATCTGTTATGGTCGAGACAAGGACAGTCGTGACTAATTGAGTCCGCGAATCAAGTCTGACAAAGAGATGACCAGCGGGATGCGGGTTCTGGATTTCGTTGAAACTCTCAGGAATGACTGTTTGCGCACAATAATGAGACCCATGTATTGGCGTTTTAATGAATAGGCCATAGAAATCAAGATATTCACCATGGGTCTTATTATTTGCACAAAATGTAATTTCTGAAACATTCAAGAAAATCTAGGACCCGCAAGTCTGGCCATCTCCTCGTGAGTTTCCACTATGAATTCGGGTCTAAAATTGCTGGAAATTCCACCAAAGCAGATGGACTTTTTTTTTAAATGAACGGTGAAGGTCCACTCTGAAACTTTAATTTATATACCGTGGAAATCCTCCTTGAAGGCTTGTATATTTTACCTTGCATATACCCTTGGATTTTGAACCATCCGTACACATTTGCAAGTTTCTAATATTAAGCTTATTTTTTATATAAAGTTTATTGCATTGATCCAAACTTATAACAGGTACTTCTACTTTTTTTACGATTCTTGATGGATTATTATGTTGCTGAAAGGAGTATCAACATTAGGAATAAAATTTTGTATAAATAACATTATTTATGCTCATAAACGCATGTATACAATACTTACTCTAGTTCTTCCAAAACCTGACACTGAAACTATTTCATTTGGTTTTACTTCTTCATTATAGTTTGATAAAATAGCAGGTTTGGTAAAGGTGTCAAATTGGAATGATTCGTTAACCTACAGAAATTAAAACGTTTGTATTAAATCTTACAGCTAGACTTATAAATATATATATTTATATATATATACTTTCTAGATATTTTAGTGATGTATGGACTAGTTTTTAAAGTAAAAACCCGAGAAGTGTTAAAAATCAGTCTGTTTGCGACTATACAAGGTAGAGTATTTACGTATTTCTGCTAATAAATACATTAAAAATTATTCCAGTCATTTTTAAATTGCTTGAATTGCTAAAATGTAAACTCTTAAGTTTTACGATAACATTGAATTTATTCAATCTATATCTCGTGTGATTGTATCATAATAAATGTTTACTACATAAAAGTAAATATACTTCGTATATAACTAACTGATTATGTGTATTATATCTCCTACAATAGTACAAAATCCCTGAGACACGCAACTGATTACCGTCGATGTTAAGTTAAAGTATTCACAGTACCGACCTTTAACAGTGCACTCGGTATTCGATTCTAGTCATACATCTTAACTCACTCTTAATAAAGCAATATCGTGTTTCCAAGTATCTGATTCATTAAATTGTTCGTGCACAAACAGTTCAGAAACGTAGTTGGTATACTTTGGTTTGTTTAGATCTACTGTTCCACTGATAACTTTAAATTCCTCGGGGTAAAATCTAGAAAATTAGTATAAAAGTAATGGTATCAATGGTAATAGTCATAATACTAACAGATACGACCAAAAAAAAGGGAAAAAAATATTTTTACTGGTATAAACAGTGAGCTGCCGTTAGAACATGATATCTGTCTATAATGGTGCCACCACAGTGATGATAGCTACTTTCTGTATTTTGTATGGATACCTACAAAATAATTATTTTTTATTAGATTTGTTTAATAATAAACTGAATAATTATGAAATTAGACAAAGTTAAGTAATTTTCAAAAAATCAAGTGAGACCTACATATTTGTTTAGACTGTACTATAACATATATAGAGGGTGTTCCACAAGAACCGGGACGTTTGAATAACTTTTGGAACTTTCGGAACGCCCTGTAGGGTAGAACGAGATAATAGCGTTGGTTTTGAAGGCTATATATTTTTACTTAAAGCAGTTTTATTTGAGTGCAAAGGATTATTTTATTAGTTTACCGTATATGCTTTCAATATGTAGAAAAAAAATTTAGTTGAAAATACGTTTTATTTTATTTGAAGCTGAAATATAAAAATTGAAAATGACCGGAGTTACCCTCACCGTTGAAGTAATTCTGATAAAAAATTATTTAACAAAGGAGGAATAATTTTTCAAGTTTGAAATAGTTAAAATACGGGTGATCGGAATCGTTCAGTGACTGGCATTGCCTCGTTGTACCCTATATACATATTATACCCTGTATTTATTTATACATTATATACCATATGTATAGGGTATAAGTGCCAGTTATCGACCAGATAATCCAGTAATCGACCAGTTTCTAATTTAAAAAGTTATATTTATATTTTTGAACTTTTATCTCAACAGATATACAAAGTATATCAATTTTATTAAGTTTTGATGTTATTAGTATGTAATTAATTAAATATTAATTAAATATTAATTAAATATTGCAACGTAAATAATTGACTATACTGGAGGCCGGTCGGTCACTGGCATACCTACCCTATATATAAAATTAAAACATCTTTATGGAGGCTCTTCGTCCGCTTAGATCCAAAAATAAGGAGCGCTTCGGGGGGCTCCAAATATATATTTTACTTTAGGGCATATAAATAACTTGAAAAGATTTTCTTACACATTCCTATTGTTTGCAACCTTAAATACATATCTTTACTGAACTACTAAATTTTTTAATTTCTAAACTTTTTTTCAATTTTAAGTCGGTAACCCCCTTAAAATTTTGCACGTACACAGATACGTATAAAGTCTGTTGTTTTGAATTTTTTTAACTGATTCGTTATTTTTATGAGAAGTCGGAAGAGTCTACTTAAGCATTGCAATATTTTTAAAATCATCACCACAAATTCTAATTAACCTTTAATATATGATTAATAGTATTGTTCAATAACATGTTAATTTTTCAAAAAACTTCAAGATAGTATATTACGCTACGTGGGCCGAAAGTACGTTATTACCGGCTTGTAATATCGGCCAGTAATATCGTACATTTGGCCAGAGTAGCATATACTTTTTTTCCTCCTATACCGGGCCGAAAGTTCGTGTAACATAAATATAATATAATATAAATTATTTAAAAATTAGATAATAAGAAATTTTATTTAAATCATGCATAGCTAAATACTATTATTTGATACTATAGTTAAATACACGCCATAGACATCTGTGCATCTACTCTTTGTAGCTAATATCTGTTGGTCCGCAATTTTTGTCGATAGTGATATTATATTATATTATATTATAGTATATTACATTACATTACATTACATTACAATAGCATACATTACATTACACTACATTACATTATATTATATTATATTATAAGGTAAATGTCCCGATTTCTGCTCATTTAAGCCCAACCCAACCCTGACGCATCAAATGAAGTGGTTTAGAAATTAATTTATCGGATTAATCATTCATCCAATTCCTTTATGGATACTGTTAAAAGTCGGCTTAAAAGATTTAATATTAGTAATAGTTAGAAGAAAAGTATGCTAATAATGTACCTATTTCTGCTCACTGAGAAAAGTCATGATTAAGACGTGTACCTATTATCTGCTCACCATTATTATTTACTTCTGATCATATCAGTTGTTGATTTTTAATGTATTAATATATTAATATGTGAATAAGTTTCATTATTTAACAATAAAAACCATATAAATATCGAACAAATTTCAATGAAAAATCATTCTTTCATGAGCAGAAATAGGGACATGAAAACATCCACTTTCGTTTAACTTAAATTTGACTTTTATCAGATTTTACTACAATTTTAGTTCAACACTAAGATTTTGTCATTCTATATTGAAAATAACATCTATCTTTTACCTATTATGAGCTTAAAACAATCATATTTTTTGTAACAACATAAAAAATACGAGTGATTAAAAATAGGGACGTGAGCAGAAATCGGGACCTTTGCCTTATTATATTATATTATATAATATCCTACAAAATTTGTGGAAATGGCTTGTTTAGCTGCTTCAGAGATTCAGAAGATTCAGATGTCATTGAAGGGAATGAAAAATCTATTTTAAGAGATCTCAAAATTGAAGGAAAGTTAATTGTAGAGAAAATATTGCTAGCAAAATCCTGTGCGTAATATGAATTAGTTTGCAGTGATTTCCTGAAACGTTGGATTTTATTGAATAAAATAAACTGGATGGATCGTGAAACTTTTTTAAGTAAAATTTCTTAAAGATTTTGTGATGAGATCTCCATTTAAAAAAACTTTGACAGACTTTTTTTTTTTGTATTACTTGAAATATTGATATCGCGAGCATATATAAAGTACTTAGAATAAGTGTAAAATAGAAAAAGTTCTATCTAAAAAATCAGTACGTCTGATTATATGAGGTCTTTAAAGCAAAAATAATGGTTACCTGGTAAGGAAATTCTCCAAGTGCTGCATTTTCACCACTTACCACTCGTTTTTGTCTATTTAATCCTAGTGCTTCTAATCCTGTAACATAATTATTAGACATTTACAATATTTTTCGTTAATCTGTATTAAAGATGTTTTTTACACGGAAAGATAAGATTTACTTGTATTATTCAAAGTCAATAATTCAAGGCAAACCAAAGGTCAACAGAGTCTTGACTACCGTTCTTGATTTGGATTCCACAATTAAAGCTTTAGTCGTTATATTTGAACTTCTTCCATACAATAACTTTGGTTGTGACCTCCAAAGCCTTGGATTTGTCCAATGGAAATTTGTCCAAATAACTCCACAACCAAAATGTTTTTCCGCGGTTCAAATATATATACAAGTAATTTTCTATTTGCATTTATACTACTAAGTAACTGTGTCATAGCTTTGTTATAAATTCAATTAAAGTTAGTAATAAATTAAAATGTAATTATTATTATATTCTCGGAAAAATTATTGTCGTAGTGACCGAATTACGGGTAGTACTGCAGTAGTGACATTCTTGAGGCCGAAGAGGCTCTAAACTTTTCCTGCGTTGTGTCTTTTTAAATTAAGTGTCAAATGATATTTTAACCGTACTTTAAGATCACGAAGTACTAAGTATTTGTTATAAAACGTTACAAATCTTGTGATTGTAATTTTAAGTTTATGATAATTAAATAAGATGTTTTCTCAAAAATGAATTCCACCATTATGTAATTTTTTTCAGAACTTTAAAAAACTAAAAGCGGTACTAAATAAAGTTTTTATATATAATAATAAATAAATTAAGATTGAAGCGAATTATGGATATAAGCTTATATACGTATATAAAATTATGTATATAAGGTTCAAATTTATTTAAATGCGCTTGAGTCAATCTGTACTGCATTAGTCATTGCTTATATGATGTGAAAAAGAGCATGATAAAGTTCTATACTCTAAACTCTAACTGTAAGCATCATTTTTGTAGTTAAACGATGAGCCAATCTTATCTTCAAATTATTAAGAAAAATATAAAGTCACTGTATTTATTTATTTTTACAATGTATTTATTATTTGGATTTTATAATATACAGTCATAGTAATTATAAAATGTTTTATTCAAAACATATTAAAATAATATATTTAACGACGACATTGACTATACATTTTTATTCGCGAGACATTGTTATTTTATTTTTTATGGTATAGATTAATAATTAATTATTGACATAATAATGTTACCTTGAATCAGAAGAATATTTACAAGGAAAAACCAAGCGTATGCCATCGCTATTCTGATTAAGACAAACGTTGTTTGACGACTGACTTGGTAGATTTTATATATACTTCATAAAGTCTGGGTCGACATATGGACAGTAATTCTCTTAGTCACGATAAGATACTTAAAGCAAATAATTGCTTGTTATTTTCTTTTAAATTTTACGAGTTTTCTATTGAAAAATATATCTACTTAAAGATCTATTTTATTGTTGGTAGAAAATAGATTAAATATTAAAAGTAGATAATTTAAGTTTTCGATGTATTCTACTCATACATTGCACGAGTACTCTTGACTTTAGAGCATGATACTAAACAAAAGGACTCAAAATTTATAAAAAAATAATCCTGCTCAAATTTATTATAAGTATAGTGTAACGACATTCATAAGAATTTAAACTAGAGTCTAGATAGGACAATAACATTATTTTGATTACGTGAACTAAATTTATGGCAAACGTGACCGGGATCCGCTTGTTACTGGATCATTTGATTCAGGAAGTCTGAATCATTTAAATGTATTGTGATTCTAGCATTGAGGAGACTTTACCGTTTTTTGATACCCATAAAAAACATAACTAAAATATGTACCGAAAGCTAAAACATTAAACTTTTTAATGAAACTATTTTGGATGGGCTCAACAGTCCAATCAAAGAAAAAAAGAAGTTTGAAATTGCACTTTTTTTAACTGAGTGCTCAAAACACGACTTTTCGTGTTAGTTTTCTTCCTGCAAAGCTTGGATTTCGTATACTCTAAGCTGGAGTGCATAAAACATTTACAAGCTATTGTTAACACTTGAATAAGTATATGAATGATATAATGTAAATAAAGATTTTCGTAAACTTTAGAAATTGATTCGTACCCAAATTACCATTATATTTTTAGCTTAAGCATGTGACATCCATCACTTTAATTACGTTAAAATATTAAATAATTAAAAGTAGAAATAAGAGCGATAATTAAATTAAATTATTAGAAATATAATTATTGCAAAAGATAGAAGCAAAACAGATTTAAAAGTAAATAGTTTGAAGCGAATAATCAGGACGATGAGATCAAAGTCTCGATCTCGATTGAAAAATGCTTATAATAGCGAATTATAAGAGACACGGTTCTGAAAGTATGCGTCCGAATTCGGGGAACTAAGCCCCGCGCTCCACGAACTCAAGGTCTATGTAAGTACTAACACTTTTTCCTCCTGAATCGTAACGTCAATTCGCGTATGTACGATTCTAGGAGAGGAAAAAGATAAAGGCGCAAGTGCAGGTTGATATTGCGGTTCGCCAGGACTGGAAAATCAATTACTCTTTTGACTGCGAGGCCACACAAGCCAATATATGCGTTTGTGTGTACGGTAGCGGCCAAGGAGTAAGCACAGAGTGCGTGATCCGCGTTTCAAACAGAAACGCGACAGAGCGAATCAGCTGCAGCCAAGCCTTGCTACCTGATTACGCTCTGTGCGCGGGGTAAGGTTCACTGGCATTAGCCAAAAGGAGTAGAAAAGCGTAATATCTCGGGTCCAGTGCACGAACTCGTGCAGAAAAGTTCAGTGGAAAACGTGCACATTATGCAAGCATTAAATCTAATCTGATAAATGAATAGGTTTTTAGACACTAATATAGATCTGTAATATAATGCGTAGGTAGAAAAGTTGTGGAATACAATGCGTAGGCGTAAAATTGTAGAAATTATATATACAGAAAATTTCAGAAATATTTTCTTATAAATTTAGTTCGTACAGTAAAATAAAGCTTCTCATAACTATGGTGACTCATTCAAAATCTCTGTGAACTGTAGAGAGAATTTCAAGGAATTGGAACTACAAAAAATTTACATCATTGCCGAGATGGTGACAAAGAGTTATTTCCAAAAAAATAGTCTCTATCTTTCTGTATTTCATTAAATGCAAAACGTTAAATGACGGTAAGGTAGGAATCGTACCGGCTATAGCACATTCCCTTAATCTGAGGATTAAGATAAAAATTTTTCTATAAAACTAATTTACTAATTTAATTTATAACATATGTATGACAGTAAAGTCTGTGCTAGATTTTAGGTAATTAAAATTCAATCAAATAAGATAGTATTGAGTCCCTCTTTTTATTGAAAACAGTACACTTGATTAAAGAGTGTGTGATGCGATTCTATACAGCATGTATGCTTGATAACTACAAATGTGTATTTTACAAAATGCTATAAAAACTATTAAATTAAGTTGGAGATATGAACTGAAACACTTTGAAAATATGTCACAATGAAGAATTCCAATGCGAGAGAAATACAGGGCGAAATACATTACTGAATTATCTGTTAAATAAAAATACAGAAGACTTAATTCTCAAACAATCAATTCTTTTGTAAACTGCATTGACGAAATAGTAGAATTTTGAATGGTTTTTTGTATTCTTTATATGTCGACATTGCATTTTCTGTCTGCCTCCGCAGTAAATTTTAGACATGAAATTTTCATCCTTGATTGAGATCGCATTTTAGTGAACCTGCAAAGTTCGATTGGGTCCTATAAGTACCATGTCGACGGTTCTTATGAAGACTAACACTTTTCAATTTTGTAGCGAAGACTAACACTTTGGATTTCGGCGCGAAGACTAGCACGATTTAATTTTTATAGCAAAGACAATGATTCGATTTAATATGAAGAGAAAATTTAGATTCTTCTTCACAAATATTATATTTATTATAGCATAAGAATGATAATTAATAATAAGTAATAATAAGATAATTTCAACTAATAGTTAAGATAATTCATAAAAAACGCATAAAATAATGGTCTGTATCTTTTTAGATCTAGCAAAAAGTACAAACTGGACCATATGGATTTTGTTGTGCATAACTGAACTGAACTCTTTGGAACCTTCGTATCATTATCTGTAGAGAGAAAAAAGTTTCAGCTATTTTAATATCGCTAAAATCGTGTTTTTTTGAATTTTCAGCTAATATCAAAATGTCGTCTGAGCTTAGTTTTGCGAGTTTCGGGACGTTTAAAAAAAAATCTTGTCCAAACAAATCGAACCGCGCAAAGTTTGAGTTGATATCTCAAAAATTCGCAAAGTTGGAGCAGTTTTAATATCATCGAAATCGGCTATATTAGTAAAGCATATCTTTTTTTTACGTTTGTGAGTGTGGGAAGCGCGTTAACACAGGTACGGTATTTTAATATGTGCGGTTAAAAAGAAGAACCCAAGGCGACTAAAATGAGACCTTGCGAAGTCCATTATCTTAAATCCGCTCAATTTCGCAGTATTTTAGCAAAAGCCAAAGTGCGATTTCTCGAGTACCATTTCGAATTAGGAGCCCAAATTTTGGTCACCTTCTTATTTTAGTTATACCTTAACATACTGGAAATTCTTTAAACAACTTTTTAAAAAATCAATAAAATGACCCCTATATATATATATATTATATATTTACCGCAATTCAAAAAATTATTACATGGATATATATATACATATATACACATAAGTCATAAATTTTTCTAAGAAATAAAACTTTTTAAATGAATAAATCAATTCTTCAAAGTGTATTTTGATGCGAAATAAATAATGCTAGTCTTCGCGTCGGAATACGAATCATACTAGTCTTCGCGGCGAAATTTGAATCGTACTAGTCTTCGCGCCGAAATATTACAAATTATTAGTCTTCGTTAGAAAATTGAAAAGAATTATTCTTCGTAAAAACCGTCGATGTAGTGACTGCTGCTAATTGACCTTTCGTCATAATTTCTATGTATTGACATTTTTTGTAATGATTGATTATCTGGCTCACATGTTCTGTGATTTAAGATTTAGAGATATCTTAATGCTTATTTAGTGAATATTTTTCAGTTAATCTGAATTTCGGTGAATATGAATTTTGGTGTTCTTGAATTTTGAAGCCGCCAAATTTACTTCATTTCTTGTAATGAATGAATATATTATACCAAATTTATATTATTTTTTTATGCATATAATTTTTTATACAATATTATTACACTTTTTTCTCTTTTTTTTCTGTTTTCTTTCTTTGTTTAGTTCATTTTTTGTAATATTTTTTTTGTATAAAATGTATGTTTTTTGCTTTTATATTTGATATATTCCTCCTTTTTATATACAATTCTATAATTATTATTAGATAATTATCGGGGGCTATCTAATAGTATGTATTTTAAACGTCTATAAAATTGTGAAAATTATCCATGTCCAAATGGTCCAATTGTGCATTATCCAAAATTATGAGTAAACTTCTTATTACAATATTTCTTATTCCTCATTACATGACCTTCGATTTACAATTTTTTATAATGTTATTTTATGGTACTTAGTTTATGCTACAATTATGAATGGAATTGGAAAATTGAAATTCTGCTGTTTTTGTTCATTTATTGCAAAGTCGAATGATTTCTGTGTATGCGTATCCTATACACGTATGTACACGTATGATTCGCGGATCACGGATTGTGTAAACGCCTGCAGGCCGTGGACGATTATTATATACCTACGTTATATACTTAAGAATATCTTAAGGCCTATTTAATGAATATTTTTCTGTTTGGTGAATATGAATTTTGGTGTTCTTGAATCTTCAAGCGCCAAATTTACTTTATTTCTTGAAATGTATGCATTGTTTTCGTAATTTGATTCTACAAGTATATGCATTGCTAACAACAATACCAAATTTAAAGTGTATGTAGTACGTGTGTATTATAGCAGGAGAAAAGAAGCGCGTCTGCCGTAGTCAAATTATAGATCAGATTTCATTGATTAATATATACGTCGGTACGTAAGGATTAGCATATAGTTATTGGTATAGATCTGAATATTTCAAATTATGGAGTCGAAAATGTTTTTTTTTGGTTATTTACAAACGCTTCTATCATATAAATTATTTAATTTATTTAATTACAATTCTGTATTGAATTGCTTTTTGAATATTAGCAAACTTTACCTAAAGTAAATTTTATCAATGTGACTAAAAATTCATGGATTTTCATGCAGAAAACGCATGAATTTTTAGTCATTTTATGTAATTTTTCATGTACAATTACTGAATTACGTTACTGAAAGTTTAATTAAGTTTTTGAAAATTGAATAACAGTGTACTACTGAAAGTATTTATATTTTAAAGTTTTTTCAGTTATTTTAATTTTCTTTACAAAGAAATCCATTTTTAGATTATAAAGTATACGCATAAAAACAAAGCATAAATTTATTGGTAAAATAAAAAAAAAGCAGCCGCACGTAGTCACACTAGTCCGCGAACTGATGTGTTAATCATCATAAGTGTATATACTTAAGATTAGTCATTAAGTCTCATTTTTTAGTTATTAAATAAATGAAATATTATAAACATTCTTTCACTTTATTTTTCATAAATGACTCATATTAGACGAATGTTTTTTGTCTTTATGATACTCCGTTTTGCGTAAGAATCAGCTTTTTTACAATTAAGTATACTTAAATAATTCAAAAGGATAATGTCAAATTACTAATTCAAATTACTAATCACCACACTGAGAAAAATGTTACACTAAGATTTATTATAAGTTATAGAAAAATTACTATAATGTTTAGTAATGGTGAGACTTACTTTCTTTATAGCGATTTTTATTACAAACGTATCAATTATTAACACGTTCTTTATAATTTTTGTAACTGCTAATTATTGAAGTTATTACAGTAGATGATAAAAATTACTATATTACATATCAAAAATTACTTCAAATAATATTTAATACAAATTTTATCAATTTTTATTTGAGCACAATATAATTTTTATTATGTAACATAGTAAAAATTATTACAAACGTATCAAAAAGTGTCATTTTTAAAAATAACCATCTCAACGTAAGAAGTTTTACTACACAGGCTACCTGAGCAGGCCCTGACTTGGCATGTAAAGGAGTGATAATCAGGACCATATTTTTAAGCCTTGCTTTCTAATTGGCGCCAAAATATTGCCTGACCGTTACCATACTATCGCCATTTAATGAAAAGCAGCACTGATAAATATAGCATGGGCACTCTAACCTCAACTCACCAGCGAGAGCGCCACTGACGCACGAATACATATGCATATATATACATACAGTCATCGACACCAAACACAAGCAGAAACCGAGGTTATGAGATTAGAATATAATATTTCTAAAAGATTATTCCATTTTTTATTAAAGTTATATCGCTATATGTATTAAGGGGGTGTCAAAGTCCTACAGTTACCACTCAAACTGTTTTACCGATCGGATATGAATAATTAGTAATAACTAAATAAATAGGTAAAATTATGCAAATCCCAAATAC
>UELU01138393.1:0-13636 GCA_900490025.1 Megastigmus dorsalis | reverse complement strand
AAAAATTCGTGCAGAAAAATTAGGCAGTAAACAAAGAAACCCCCTAAAATAAAATTTGGGCAGAATCGACTGATTATTGTAAATTATTCGCCATTTTGTATCCGCCATTTTGTAGCGTCCATCTTTATTTTGAGAATGTTGTAAATCTGACCTCGGATTCGTCTTGAGCGACCAAAAAAACCCCCGTAGAACGAAATTAGGCCAGATTCTGTTGATTTTTGAAAATTTCGTCCGCCATATTGGATCCACCATTTTGTATTTTTGAAATCTAAACGCAGATTTGTAATCAGCGACCACAAAAACGTATGTATACAAATTTTTATAGAAGTCTATGATGAAATGACTGTTATTTTCCCAAAATATCATTTAGCTGTAATTTTTACAGGTTTGAGCCGCCATTTTGAAAACTGCCATCTTGAATTAATGAATGCCACCATGTACACTTTATTTGAAATTGTCCATGGACACTTTTCATGAACTTTTCTACCATATTCGACACTGATTTCGGAGTTAAAATATTGATTTTATGAAAAAATATTTTACAAAAATCTCGATTTTCCACTGAAAAAGCAAACATAACCTATGAAAATCAGTTGTAATCAAAAACCAATAACGTATTTCGAAAGTTCAGAAAATTTGCGATCGAAATTGACTTGTCCAAAATTTTTTGCAGGTCATTTCACCCGTCTTTATAGCAATTGAAAAACACCAAAAAAATTTGTCCGTTTGGGCCTTAACGGGTTAAATGATCTAGAATAACATGGATTTTGACGGTTTGAGAAACATCTGTGCTTTTTCGAGCATTGCGGAGTTTACTGATGTTTGTATCAAAATCATGAAGATCCACTTGCTTTGTAGAGAAGCATGATTCTACAATTCTGTCCATTGCTTTAAATGAAGCTTCTCTTAAAAGTCTCCGACATTGATTGCCTTCAAAGACATCGCCTTGATAGCTTTTATGAACTATACTCAGCTTTTTTGTCTACCTGTCTTCGGTCTATCTGTCTTCTGTCCATCTGCCTTCTGTCTCTCTGTCTTCTCTCTATCTGTCTTTTGTCTAACAGTCTTCTGTCTAACTGTCTTCTGCCTATCTGTCTGGTGTCTATCTGTCTGGTGTCTATCTGTGTTCTGTCTATCTGTCTTTTGTTTGTCTGCCTTCTATCTATCTGTCTTCTGTCTATCTATCTTCTGTCTATCTGTCTATTTGTCCATCTATCTATCTGTCTATATGTCTATCAGTCTCCTGTCTATCAGTCTATTGGTCTTCTGTCTATTAGTCTATCTGTCTCAACTTATTTTCGCAATGTATACATACGATCTCCTCGTGGTGCGCATGGGATAATACTAATAATCTTTATGATTCAGAAAGAAACAATTTAAAAGTAATTATAGCTTACTTATATAATATACTAACAGACCTAACGACGCGTTGTTATGGCTCAGTTATAATACGTTGAATTGATATTATGTCGCAGAAAAAACCGAAGATAAACTTTCAATCAATTTTCGACGACAGATTCTTTGCAACAAAAACTAACTTCATAGGATAAAGTTTACACAAATATCGGTAAAACTTTCTTTTGTTTTTCCATGACAAATACATGTATTTTGAAAGACGCGAAGTTGGCTGAACAATACTTTATCGCTCTAAAAATTTCCGGCAACAAATTTTATTGTTAGTTTTTTTCTGCGATGATATTATATATATATATATATCTGCATGTAAAGATAGTTTCCGGGATTTGTAAAGAATTTCACACTACGGTAGATTATGTTTTGTTTCAAATTTTCTAAATTGTATAATAACCTAATACCCCACAACCCCCGACCCCAATGATGTTCGCCTGCGGCGCCCGCTTCCGTTTCCGGTCATATTCTGTCATAAAACACATCAAAAGTTACTAAGAAAAATAATATTTCTACAAGTGTGATAGGCACCTTAATAGTCCCGGAATCCACCATTACATACATACGTGTTCCGGGACAGCTCGGAATCATCCAATTTTGGTTCGTAACGGTGGTTTCCGGAACGATATGGACAGATATTATATTATATATATATAATGTAAACAAATAAATATATATTTCTTCTTTCTTTGATAATTTAGACGGTATTTATTAAAAATTTAGCACAAGAAAAGTTTTTAACTCTCGCGATTCTTAGCTATTGTATGTATCACAAATTCTTCCTATACAAAAAACGAAAAATTTGAATATCTTACAAACAGAAGCAGCTAGGATTTCAATTCAAACATATTTTTCATCTATTATCAAGTACAAACACATTCCCGCTTTCCGTTTTTGTCGTCATTTTCATGCGATTTAACCCTTAGCTGCCACACTGGGGTTGTCCGCGGCCCGGCCTCAAACGTTTCAAATTTCCCTCCTTTTAATAACCGAAAATCGAAACTGTGGCGCCACTTAGTTATAGTGTAAGAGTTGCTCTTTCGCCTAGTACAACTTTGGATACAATCGAACAGTTTTGGGAGATTCTTTTCAACGAAGAAATGATCAATATCATTGTTGAATCTACAAACATCAAGATCGAAGAAGTTTGTCTGCCTTTGGTAGCCGAAGATAAAGCCGAAACTTATCATCATGTGACTGACGCCGAAGAGATTAGAACGTACATTGGCGTTTTATATTATCAAGGACTTTGGAAATTATCTAATGTTGATAATAATAGAATATGGGACAAGAAAAATAGTATCACTTTGTACAGATGCGTTTTTTCGAGGCAAAGGTTCACATTCTTAGCGTCATGCTTGCGCTTGGACGACAAGCAGTCAAGGAATGCTAACGATCGATTTGCACCAGTTCGTAGTCTTTGGGAAATTTTTAATGGAAATTGTGAACGATATTATAGAAATATAGTAGCGATATTAAATATCTTGCCGAATAAAGATATTATTAGATTGTTTAAAAATTTCATCAAATTACAAAAAGAAGACAAGTTTATAACAAAGTTAAATGAGCGAATAAATAATGATGCTAAAATTAAAAAGCGTTTCGAAATTGCGAATGAACTTATGTAAAATAACTTTCGATAAACTTAAAGTAATTTTACCAGAAAAAATCATTAAACCGCTTATATTAAATTTACGCGAAATGTACGGTCATATCGGACCAAAAAAGATTTACTGTATTATAACTGAGCGATTCTTTGCGCCAAAATTACGCAAACAAATTCAAGCATTGTTAAAAAAGTGTGATATTTGTCAGCGAACGAAGTATTTAACTGTCAAATACCAAGATTTTATGCAGCCAATATTAGTGAATGAGCTGCACGATTTATTTTCGATAGATTTCTTCGGCCCTTTACCGACATCAACAGCAGGCGCAAAATACATATTAACAACCGTAGATGTTTTTTCAAAATTCGTTGTATTTTATGCAATTAAAAAAGCGAACACTACCTCAGTGATCAATAAAATATTCAAAAATTATATAGACAGTTACGGAAAGCCAAAAACTATCATATCCGATCACGGAACACAGTTCATCCCTAAGAAGTGGATTGAAAAATTAAAAAGTGAAAGCATTAAACCTGTATTTTCTTCCTTACGACACCCGCAACGTGATCGAGCGAGTGCATCGCGAGCTCGGGAGATTTTTCCGCACGATGGTTGGAGACAAGCACACCAGCTGGGCGAGATACTTAAAATTAATACAAAATATCATAAACGAAACAAGTCACGAAACTACAGGATTTATCCCTAGTGAAATATTTTGAAACAAAAAGCCAAATAGATTTTGGGGGAAATATTTAAATCTACCTGCTTTGAATGAGATAAGCATTGAAAGAAAAATCTTTTTAGCTCGCGAATATATGCATAATAGATTAAGAAAGCCAGCGGATAGAGCAAATAAAAATAAGCGACACTATGTGTTTAAATTGAAAATCTTGTCAAAGCATTAAATACATCAGACGCAATAGAAAGCAAAATAGCTGAATTTTTCGAAATATACGAAGGACCTTCCACTATAAAAGAAAAAGTCAATGTAGATACGTATTTAATATAGATGAAAATTCGAAAAAAGATCGTGACAAGTTCCACATTTCGAAGCTAAAGACATATCATTATGAGCAAAGCGATAATGATCAGAGCGACATAACTAACAATTAAATTATTTTTTAGTAAACCGAATTATACAAATAGTATATAGATTTAAAACATTAAGAAATTATTATAATTAATAAGATTATAAAACAAGCGTATATAATTGTGAAGATTATACAACTTAGATTTATAAATGCTTCAAATTATTTTTTCATGATAAATAAGCGATTTGTGTAAGCGAACTGTAACAATTAAACGCGAAAGCATAGGTCAATCGAAACAGTATCTTCAATCGTAATAAATGATTCGAATTCCAGAGATTCAGAAATCCGGAATTTACTGGATATGTATTCGCGACCACCGAGACATCGCGAAAAGAAAAAACCATAATAACACGTGCGTGATCGAACCCGAGCCAACCCCTCTGGTCACTCGGAGCATGAAAAACATATGATACATCAAGGGTATAAATACAAGTTAAAAATCAAAATAAAATTAGTGCTATTCAAAATTTTGAACAGTAAGTGTCTTCAGAAAATTTACAAAACCGAGCCGATGGGCTGCTGCGATGTCGCGGGGCAATGCGACGCGCAACAATTAAGTGCCAAGTGGGAGCGCAAAAATATCAAATGCCTCCGCGTGATAACTGCGAGTGTTGTAAAACGAATTATTATTTAATTATTTAAAAGGAATCGTCTCGTCACGAATCCCCCGTTTCAGTCAAGAAACGGTTGGTCAGTCAATTCTTGAACTCTGTCCTGTTATCGGAAAGGAATGCCTCGGGTGTTCCAAACCGGAGACATACGCATCTCACAAACTCTGCGAGTATTGCTGTAATGTAGTACGGCGGAGTGGTATTACTTCCACCCACCTCGTAAACAAATCTTGGGTTACCAAGATGTGTTCGAATTCCTTTTCTTACTTCTCTACATACAAGCTCTTCCACTTGTGCGCGTTGTTCTGTAGTAACGTTATCGATACCGACAGAACAAACAGAAGTTACGCCGATCTCAGTTGCGGCTGCTAGGTGCAGATCGACTTTGACATTAGCATCTACTAATGTCAATTTGTTCGTACGCGGATCGTGTACTGAGCCGAATTCCCTCATGAAATTCGTGTCCAAGTAACACTCGACGTCCAGTGCGGGGATGATCGACCTCGTCTACTCTCCCTTCTGCCCGTTTCCCGAACAGACTGGGCATTTGTGCTTTACTTCACCTTCTTTGCCGCAGCCATAGCATTTAAATGGTTCTCTGTTGTAACCATTCCTTTTACTCTTCCTGCCGTTTTGGGCATTTTGCCCTTTGTATTGGCTGTTTTGGCTGTTGCCTTTAGATTGGCCCTTTTGTGGGCCTCTTCTATCACTTCGTGGGAAGGGTGGTCTTCCTCCTCCATTCTGTTTTGGCTTTTGCGCCTTATGAACTGCTTTGACGATCGTCTCGATCGTCTTATCTAAGTGGCTGGTGAGCGCTTTAATTAAATCTTGTAGAGTGCTGCTTGTCAGCACTTCTGTTTTCTTTTCTATTTTCTGATGTGGTAACGCTATTGCTGCCACTTTAACGCTTGGGGTGAGCTTTGCTGCTTTTTCCCCTTTCGGTTTGTATGCCTCTCCTGGCATCACCGCTTTACATGGAGCGAGTGGTGTTCTGTTACCTTTCTCTCTCTCCAGAACATATTCCGCTTCTACGCACCGATCCATTAGGTCATATATGTGTGGGATCTCGCTCCTTCCCGCGCTCATGAGTACCTCGCGCAGTACTCGCTACGCGGCCAGACTATACCGCAGCTCTCTCGCAAGCGACAAGAAATCAGCTCGGTTAGTACATAAGCCCGAATAACAGCTTCTCTCGACATCCCCGCGTCTAAGGCAGGGATTGTAGACACAAGCCTTACCGACGAGTCCAGTCTACAATCCCGGGACGAAACGCACCTTTCCTTTTCCGATCTCACATATACGACATAGATACCCGCATCAACGCCATAATGTCTATATTGGTGACCCCGACGTGATTTGAACACGCAACCTTCGGTTCTCCCGGAATCCCCCGCCGTCGGGAAACTAGGCGCGCCGGCGCTGCAATCAGCAGGCACCGCCGGCGACCTCCCGCGCGAGAATCGGCTATACGTGAGCGACGACGCCACAACGACGCGTTTCCTCGTCGACTCGGGATCCGTGATCTCGCTGCTGCCGAGACGCAGCGTGGCACGCAAACTCACGCGAGGGGACCTGGTGCTGCACGCCGCAAACGGGACGGCCATTCCGACCTACGGTCGCTGCTCGATGCAGCTGGACCTCGGGCTCCCGCGCAAGCTCTCGTGGCCGTTCGTCATCGCGGACATCGATACGCCGATACTCGGAGCCGACTTCTTGGCGCACTTCAACCTGATGCCGGATCTCAAGGCGAAGAAACTGATAGGCGCTTCGCACGACGTTGCCGTGGTCGGTACGGTGGGGATCGCGCTTCTCCACAGCATCACCACCGAGGCAGAATCCCGCTGTGCTCAAGGTCCCGAGCGCCACCGCTACGTGTCGCTGCTGGAGCGCTTCGAGGAGCTCATGCTGCCGCCCAGAGCCGCGGCCACTTTACCGGACGTGTCGGTCCGTCACCGCATCGAGACGAAGGGGTCTCCGGTGTTCGCGCGCCCGCGCCGCCTAGTAGGTGAGCGCCTCGGCGCCGCACGCAAGGAATTCGCTACGCTTCTCGACCACGGCGTGATTCGGCCATCGTCCAGCGCGTGGGCCAGCCCGCTGCACATGGTGCCGAAGCAACAAGGATGGCGCGTGACTGGTGACTACCGCCGACTGAACGAGTGCACCGTGGCCGACCGATACCTGCTACCGATCATTGAGGATCTGCTGCAGGAGTGCGACGGAAACGTCTTCTCGGTCGTAGACCTCCGCAAGACCTTCTTCCAGATCCCCGTAGCCGACGACGACGTGCAGGCGCCGCTCAACGACCTCCTGAAGGCCCGTCCGAAGCGGCACGCGATCGACTGGACCCCCGCAGCTGTGGCGTCATTCGAGGAGTGCAAGGCCAGCATCATCGGCGCTGTGGCGACGACCTTCCTGCTACCGGAGGCACCCCTCCGCCTGACCACCGACGCTTCGGGTACCGCGATCGGCGCTGCCTTGGACCAGCAACAGAAGGACCAGTCGTGGAGGCCGTTGGCTTTCTTCTCGAGGAAGCTCTCCCCTGCAGAGACTAGGTACAGCACCTATGACCGGGAGCTGCTCGCCGTCTACGCCGCTACGAAGTACTTCCGGAGGCTTCTGGAAGGCCATCCGTTCACCGTGCGAACGGACCACAAGCCGCTCATCTACGTCGGCCGACAGAGCACGGATAAAGCCTCACCAAGGTAGCAGCGCCACCTGGATTATATCCAGCAGCTGGACGCCCGCTTCGAGTACGTGCGCGGGGAGGACAACGTCGTCGCGGACGCGCTCTCCAGGAAACACACCGTCACAATGCCGACCGACCTGGATGCGAGCTCCATCAGCGAGGCGCAGGCGTCCGACCTGGAGATCCAACACCTCCTGGACAACCCACGTCTCGAGCTTCAGCAGCTTACAATCGACGACCGTCCGCTGTACTGCGTTCTAGCCGGGAGCGTCATCGAGTTTTACGTTCTTTTAAATAAAAAAATTGTCTAATTCTCCTCGAGAATTGGACTTTCCAATTTTTAATTAAAAAGAAAAGAAAAATGAACAAAGCAAACGATTTTGAGGAAATTCGGCTTAGAATTTCCTCTGCGTCTCTTAACGGGGTTAGTAAATACAATTTATGGTTATATACAAATGTATCCTACGCTATCAGCCGTAGGTCACCAAACTGAAAAAGTGTATTCTTCTCAACCAAACAATTTTGGCGAGAAACTCCTCGTCAAATGAACAATTGTTGTAAAAAAAAATAAATAATTTTCTCGATTTTTATCATGAAGTTTATAATTTTTAATTAGATAAAAAAAAACAAAAGAAGGCGATTTTGAGGAAATTCGGCTTAGAATTTCCTCTGCGTACCTTAACGTGGTTAGTAAATACAATATATACTTCTAACATATGTTGCCTACGCTACCAGCCGTAGGTACCCGACTGAAAAAGTGTATTTCGCGGCAATGACCTGTTTTGCCGAGAAACTCCTCTCGGCGAAAAAAAAACTTGGTGCAAAACAAAGTTTTTGCTCCGAAACGAACTTTAACCAGAAAAAAATTCACTTTCACGGAAAATTACGTTTATGCCAAAAAAAATGAAAAAATAATTTTCGCGAAAAACTAAAAAAAAAAATAATTTTTACGAAAAACTAATTTCGACCAAGAAATTTTGTCCAAAAAAAAAATTCTGCCAAAAATATAATTTTCGGAAAAAAAAATAATCTGTCAAAAATAATTCTTAGAAAAAAAAAGAAACCATACACTTTTTCAGTGTGCTCCCTTTATTCCTTAGGGAGCACGCGCCGCAATCCGCAGCTCTCTCTCTCTCTCTCACCTATCTATTTCGAGAGAAAAATCCGTTTTTCCCTCCCCCTCGCTGTACCTCACTAACTTTCGCGCGCTTGCTAAAGATAAAAAAAAATTTTTTTTTAATTTTTAATATTTTTTGCGCCGCATGTCCTTGCCCATGCACACACGTACAGGGCGCCAGCTGTAACAGGGTATTTTGGGGGACAACCAAACGAGGGTTACTCACTCCGGGACGTACCGAGCACGTCTGACGGCAACTCAAACCACGAGTTGCCGCGGCCTGTTACAACGTGGGAGCTCCGTGCTCCCACTTCTCTCGTTCTCGGTGTGTCTTGTGCGTGTATATGTCCACACACTATATTAAAGATATTAAAGAGTACGTGTTTAATATCAACCCGGTAAAAGAATTGATTGATTTAGCTCTAGCTAAATGTTAAAATTTGAAGAAGACGATATGTATCGCACACAATTCTCAAGGATTCGACAGCCAATTTATTTTTAAATATTTGGTCGAGAAACAGAGTGACCGCGAAAAAGCGCAGGTAATTTTACACGGTTCAAAAATGATTTCACTGGAATATTTAAATATAAAGCTTATCGACAGCCTGAATTACTTTCGCATGCCTTTACGTAGTTTACCATAAGCTTTCGGACTTTCAGAAATCGTGAAGGGTACTTTCCCTCATTTATTCAATACTACTACCTATAAATCTGTACGCTCATAACTCTATGACTGGCAAAGATCCAGAAATTTTTTTAGTATGGTTCAAAGAACAAGTAAATAGCGAATATGTGTTCGATTTCCAGAATGAGATATTTGTGCGAATTAGTTCATTTGTGCGCTTGCGCGAGCCGCCAATCGAGAGCACTCGGCGCGAGTCGTGAGCGGACGCGGGGACTCCCACCGTGGTCGTCAGCACCTCGGTCAGAGGCACTGCGGTATGAGAGGACGCCCTCGCGCGAAAAAAATGATTCTCATACCTCAAGAGAGTTTTGACCGCATGCGACTCTCACTCGCAAATGGTGGTCGAAAGTCTGTACATACACCATATTTATATTGAACTCATCAGTCTGCAAAGACGATAGGGAGAAGTGGTCAAAGTATAAGTAGGCCTTAAAACCGCTATCTTCACTTTCGAGGCACTGAGGAGGATTCGGCGAAAAGAAAATTCTCAGAGGACGACGAAGGCAATATGACTCTTCCGAGCATGTTTAATAACAGCTTTGTCGACGAGTGACGTCGACGAGAGGAGGATGAGGCAAGAATTGACGAGTATATCGTTGAAAGCGTTCCACAAAAATTTCGTGCTAATGCTGCACGACTTATGTTGCACTTATGCAGATTCGGTGATATAGTGTGGGACCGTAACGGAATCGTGATCATAGATGGCGCCCCTGTCGAGGGTGCAAACATTATCGACTTGGTGAATGAGGCTATGAGAGCTAGAAAAATACCTCTGCTCAGAGGTCATCGTCAGTTTGCGACTGCACTCCGACAACCGCTCATATCTCAAGAATACATTATCAATAAACGCATTTTGGACCATATTAGAGGTTTGACGTCATTGTCTAACATTTCATCGCCCGGAATTGTGACGCAGCCTCCAGGTCTAGCAGTTTCGCCAGCATATTATTCTTCTTCTCATTCGCAACAGACAGCTGACGGTGTCAGTGCGCAAGCTGAAGCGCAGAGGAGAAAGAAAGTTACACCGACACCACAAGTTGTTCAATCATGGCGTCGCATGAGTGGCAAGTAAAAAAAGCGAAGAAAAAAACGTGAGTGTTGTAGAGGGGGAAAATATAATGTTCTAGACTCTTTGATTGATTTGCTGCCGTTTGAGATGCATGTTCCCGGTAATAAATTTTGTGGACCGGGCACCAAACTGGCAGAACGACTCGAACGTGGTGAGGTGGGGATCAATCCTGTGGACCATGCCTGTCGGGATCACGATCTGGCGTACAGCGACAAGAAAAAGAATACAGAAAAGAGTTAAATATCCTCTGAGAACGCCCTTGGCTCGTGGTGATCGATAAATTCACTTTCATATTGTAAATTTTCACGAGGAATAAATTCATTATTACTTGAAACTGGCATTGGATCACGAGTATGCCTATTCGCCTAACATAGCTGAGTTGATTTTATTATTTGTCGGTTGAACTAACAGAGGGAGCATTCAAACCTTCTAGTTTGAAAACATTTTCCAGTTTATATGTAACCGTATGTCCCTGGTTAACTCGGCTATAAAGGTCCTTACATATCTTCTATTATATTAAGAAGCTTGGGTTTCGTTTCCATCGTCGTTTATTCCCCCTCCCTTCCTAAAAGAGTTACATGACTATATCCCTTTTAAGTGACTTTAAGAAAACTTTGTCACTTTTAAGACACATTTAAATCACTTTTAAGACACCATTAAGACAACTTTAAGACGCTTTTAAGTCACTTTTAAGTCGCCTTTAAGACACTTTCAAGACAACTTTAAGACAACTTTAAGACACCTTTAAGTAACTTTTAAGATACCTTTAAGAAAACTTTTAAGACAACGTCGGTGTCACTAAAATTTTGAATTTGGAAAACTTGATACCGGTAAAACAGGCAACTCGGACATTCCCTTAAAAAAATCGCTCTCTGCGTTTTGCAGAGAACAAACTTCAAAATTAATATGACAATTAAATTTTAATAACAAATAGGGGTTATATGGAACAACAAATCTATTATCAGCAATTCGGAATTTTTTTAAACTTATTTTATTACCGTCATTTCGACGTTTATATAAAGGGTAACCTGTTGTTTCCAAACTTGTTTCATTAATAAAACTTTTTGGAAAATTTTTTGTGCACCTATTTTTAGCCCTATCCATACATGGAGAATTTTTATTTAAATCACCACATGGTCCATGAATTATGAATTGTTTTACAATGTTATGTAACACAGGCCGACAAATTTTAAAGCCAGAGACCAGACCTAACATTTCCGAAGGATTTTGATGCGCTGAATCCGATTCCGAGCTCAAAATTGCTCCTGTACGTCAGGTTTTCAAGATATCCTAACCTTAAAGTGCAAAAAACGCGTTTTTTAGCTGTTTTTGAGGTTATGTACCCGAAAACGAAAAATGTCTACTACAAAAGCTAATATGGAATTTAAAAGTACTAATCTTCCCCTTTCAAACCTACTTGGATTTATTAGAATATCTTTATTTTTCACCAAAATATTGTAATTTGAAATTTTTTATTTTAGCGTTTTAACCCATTAACGCTGAGGTGTTCAGATTTATACACCGCATTCTCTATTGCTGTCGGTACGATATTTTTTCTTCAAAATATTATCTCAGGGGTTTTCGAGGGTGCCCTTTCTATTGCCGGTGTCAGTTTTTTGTTATAATCCCTAGAAGATCCAATATGGCGGCCACAATTTAGGGCTTTACAAAAGAACAAAGGATCCCGCACAAAATACCAACAAAAAACCGTGCAGTCGTTTGGAATCAAACTTCGCACATTGATAAAATAAAAGAAGACGGACTGCGCGGAATGCTATTGCGCACTCTGTGTGCATTCTAATGTTCACATTCGCTGTATGTGTGCGCCGTTCTACAAAGAGAGATCACGTTTGAGTGTCGGGCTAACGGTTGGATGCGTAGGTAATAAAATTCTTTTTGTGTTTGAACTCTGTCTAGCGGTTACATTTCGTATCGATCGTGATTTTTGTATATAGTGAGTTTTAGAATTTCAACGTTACTGTTCATTACAAGAAAAAAATGAGTTCAAGAACTCCTTGCGCTAATAAAGTTAATACGTATTGTCACGTTTGTGGAAAGTATGAATCGGAGAAATACCGTCGATAAAAACGTCATACTTCAACTGTTATGGGACTTCAATGAAAAATTTGGATAAACCGTGGGTACCAACCTCAATTTGTCATGCTTGTAGATTATATTTGTCAAATTGGGAAGATGAAAGTACCAAGACGCAGACTGTTATTCAACCACCTGTTTGGCGCGAGCCCAACGATCATGATACTGATTGTTACTTTTGCTTATGCAAAACAGGAGGTTTTTCTACAAAGTGTTCGGAGAAGATTGTTTACCCTGATGTAAAAAGTGTTACACCAGCCAAGATTGGTATTACAAATCACTCTGAAAACAAAAGTGACCGATCAACTCACGAATCAATGGATACTGACGATCCTAATGCAACTGAAGATTCTTCTTGGGAAGAATCAGATGATGAAAGTCCTAAATTTTTTGACCAAGACGGATTAGACGATTTTATACGTGACCTTGATCTTCCAAAAGATAAAGCTGAGCTTTGCGCTTCAAGACTCAAAGAGAGGAAACTATTGTTGCCTGGCACTAGAGTAACTGTTTACAGAAATAGAGAAGAAAAGTATATCAAGTACTTTTCAATGGACAGTGGGATTGTGTATTATAATGATATCGAAGGACTCATTAATTTATAGTAAATATTAGGTGCACAACTATGCTTCCGCCGATTTTTTCGAAAATTTGAGGCTTTATTCTGAAAAAGTGATTAGCTGTTTATGATTCAAAGTACTGTCCGTCACTAGCCATTACTTTTTGCCATCTTTCGGGCAATTGTCGGATACCATCTCGGAAAAACGATGCGTCTTTTGAGGCGATCCACAAATCGATCCATTCTTAGCCTTCTTCATAAGAATCGAAATGCTGCTCAGCTAGGCCATGTGCCATCGATCGGAACAAATGGTAGTCGGAAAGAGCAATGTCTGGAGAGTACGGTGGGTGGGGTAAGACTTCCCATTTTAGGGTTTCCAAGTATGTCTTGACGGGTTTTGCGACATGCGGCCGAGCATTGTCATGTTGAAGGATAACTTTATCGTGTCTCTCTTGATACTGTGGCCGTTTCTCCTTCAATGCTCGACTCAAACGCATCAATTGCGTTCGATACCGATCCCCTGTAATAGTTTCACTCGGTTTCAACAGCTCATAATACACCACACCGAGCTGGTCCCACCAAATGCAGAGCATAACCTTGGCACCGTGAATATTCGGTCTGGGCGTAGATGTGGAGGCATGTCCGGGCATTCCCCATGATTTTCTGCGTTTGGGATTATCGTAGTGGACCCATTTTTCGTCGCCGGTTAC
>UELU01138392.1:0-19634 GCA_900490025.1 Megastigmus dorsalis | reverse complement strand
TATATATATAACTGTATTAGATTCTCTAAATAATTTTCTTACAATTAAACATAGTAGAGTTAACAGCGTAGCCAGTCGGGAGGGCTGTTCTTATTTCGCGATTTGGGACAGGGGGCAAGTCTATCATAATCAGGTGAGGATGACAGATTATCAAGAGACTGAGAAACCTCTCCGAGGTAGACGTCGGAAATCGTTGGACGCAGACGATTATTAAGCAGGAAAATGCAATAAACGTGCTGACCGCCAGATTCGAACAGTTGTCTGAAGAAATGAGACTGCCGAAAGGACCAATGTCGAGTGCAAGGCTCGACATCTGGACTGAGACGAACGAAAGGAGAAATCCGACAGACACATCACTCTATCGTGAGCAAGAAAGATCGAGAGTGAACTTCAGGAATACGTTCACCCTTGCATATCTTTAAAATAGCAGTGTGAGAGAAGACTCCAGGCAAGAGGCATCTGTCTTCCAAAGTGGACAGCGTAGGAAAGTGGAAACATTCACAGAGGGCAATCACCGAAGCACCACGTCTCACACAGATTCCAGTAGGCGCAGTGGAGATCATACTAATCCCAGCTATATCGCTAGAAGATAGAACTTGAAGTTCTCGGCGGCACAGGACGAAGATATCGATTCGTTCTTAAGAAGATTCAACGAGAATGCGTATGCAGTAGGGTTCACGGAGGGGGGCATACTGGCATCTCTACCGTGCGTATTAATGGATATTGCTGGAATGTAGTACAACAGTCACAAAGAAGATTGAAGAACATGGATGTAGTTTTGTTATGCGATACAGACAAGATTCAGCTACGTGCAGAACAAACAGGAGCGCCTAAGGGATGACACCAGGAAGCGAATCCAAAAAGAGGAGGAAAGAAGAAATAGACAAGATCGCCGCAATGATCGGGCTGAAGTCGTGTGGAAGACCACGTGCCCCACGACGTACCAGCTTCTGAAAAGGAAAAGGAAGCGGGAGTGGTCGGCGAGATGCCCACCGATTAAGAAAAGTGGCGGTCATTGGAGCAGCGTCTTCGGACTGCCACTGATAGATACTTGGATGTGGTAGATGCGCTGGAGTTCATCCACGAAGAAATCAAAACTTTTAGGAAGCGAAGTGAGGAGGATGCGAAGTCCTCATATAAATAAGGCCTTCTTCGCTCCCATTGAGTTTCAGGCCCAAAAGCGGGTTTGGGCGCTTATGTCGAGGCGGCGAATGCCAAGCACGGCGTTCTACTGCTGCACGTGCGAGCTGAAGGACGAGGAAGAAAAGATCCTCCTTAGATGTTAGGAGCGTGAGGAAATAGTTTTTTTTTTAATCATTTTCTTATTTCCTTCTCCTTATATTCTTTTTTTTCCTTTTTTGAATATACATACTTTTCCTATTATATCCGAGTCTTGTGATTGGTTTTTTCCTAACCCCAGCCTTATGATTGGGCTCGCGATTTAGGCAGAGTCGCAAATTTGTGGCTTATCGACTTCTGGGGGGAGGGTGTGACGCGTAATTAATAAATAGCTAAATAATATGCGTCTTTGCGAGCAAGGACAAGACGCAAATGGTTAATTAGGTTAATTTCCGCATGCGAACGAGGGAAGCACCTACCGGGGATACTGCTGTAAGTACTCGCGAGTTTAAGCGAGAGACAGATATGACTCGATTAGAAATATCGCTTCGCGCGCTTGAGAGATGCGGGAGAGAGCCCACATGGTTATCCCCGTGCAGGCGTACCTCGTGGAAACTTTGGATTTTCGGTATCGTGTGCGGGAAGCATATGAGTGCGTAGTGTTGTGTGGTGAGTGTGTAAAGTGCAGCCACACTGGGACTGAGATGAGGAGAAGCATCTCCTAGAACGAGAACGTCCCACATCTTCGTCAGGGTTTTGTGGGTGAACAGACCAACCGGCCGTTCACAATCGAGAATAGTAGCATGTAGTCTTTGCGAGGCAAATACCTTGCACTAAGTACCTACACGCGAGATTTTATATGCGTTAGAAATAAGGCGTGCAAAGTGTTCGAATAACGGTTCATCCTATTCTTTCACCCTCCCTCAATTGTTTGACCCACCAGATTCAGACTTTAACTTAGATGGTGGGCTTGATAGTTATTCCACGTAAGAAAAATGCACCATGGATTGGGACCGAGCTTCAGCTCCTCATAAATAAGCGTAACGCTACGCATCGACGATATAAAAGAACCGGGAGTGCTGTCTTGCTAGCTGAGTTTCTTTGTCTTCGCAATGAGGTCGAGATGCGTATGGATCAAGAGCGCACCTCCTATTTAAGTAATCAATTATCTGATGCTCTTGATGATAAAGAGTATCTGGAAGAAGATGCGTAATCTCGGCCTCTTGCCAAAGAGCAAGGAGGAGTTACATGATTTCACCCCGGACGAGCTTAACTCGTACTTTGCAGGTGTGTCGATCGCACCCAATGAAGATATTGAGGATGTGATGGACATTATTTTTTCTGCTTCTGAAAATGGGTTTTCCTTCAAGCCAATTAATTTTGCTGATGTAGTTCTCGTCATTTCCCATTTTTCGTTACAGGCGAGGGGTGTGGACGACATACCGCCAAGCGTAGTAGTTAAGTCTCTGCTAGTGTTGGGGAATATAGGGCGTTAACGAACTGATTATTATCAGACTCTACGGTATCGGTTAGAGCGAAAAATTCTAAGTAAAAAATCATAGTAATTTTTCGATATGATCAGTAATTACTGAGTAATAATCGATCGACTGATTTTCAATCAAGTAAAAATAGTTGCCACATCAGAGCCTTACTTCATAAACGCGCTTGAATTCCTCATTTTGAATCTGATAGAAACTCTCTTACTGGCAGTTGTCTACAGACTCCCGTACGCTTCCTATTCTGAGTTATCTTCTGATGCGCTATCAGCCTTTCCACCATCATACCCCAGCGTTATTCTCACAGATGACTTTAACTCCAACATAGCCACATTAAACACCGACTCAACCCAATTAAAATCTACCTGGTCACCTCCGATATTACTAATCACACCATCTGTCAGGATCACATCTCGCACAGATGGTTCGATCTTTTTATTATCAATGACGCTTCGACCCTACTCTCATACCTTAAGTCTTCATCGACATTTATTGCAGGTCACGAAATAACCTGCATCCACTTTAAATTTTTTTCTCCACCGCATGTAAATGAAATCATTCTCTCTTGTTCACTAAACGGGGAAGGAACCCAGTTATAATGTCCTTCTTCGTAATTTTTTAAAAATAACAACAGTTTATGAAATTTGTCAAAGTATCAACTCTCAGATGAGATCCCATGTTGACCAGTAAAAGTTTTTAAAGAAATTCTAAACATTTCGATATGTAAACAATTAGATTGCCCATGAATATTGATTAGACTGTAAGACCGATAGAAAGATCTTTGTCAGTTTATAGTAGAGTACAGTCGACATAAGTAATAATTTTAATTTCGATATGTAATTTAAAAATGTATTTTACATGATATTGCTTTGTGGATAATGACGTCAGACAAGAGATTTTGATAAAATCTTTACCGATTGCAGTTGCCAAAATTTTATTTATATTCTTTTTTGTAATTTTTTAAAAATAACAACAGCTTATAAAATTCTGAAATTATCACAACTCATGTGAGATTTCAAGTGAGATCTCAAGTTGACTTGCAATAACTTATAGATGAAATCGAAACTGCTGACATGTAATTTAAAAATGTATGTTTCAAGGTATTGCTTTTTGGATATCTTACTACTATATAAAAGGACACACTTTTTTCGTTTGGAACTGCCAACCTCGAAAACTACTCAATCAATCGTTACCAGATTTTAGCTACATAATGTCTATGATCCTGGGAAGGTTTAGCAAGAATAACATTCCACCGGTTCACTTCATCGTTCTTTCTACTTTCAAAGCCGCATGTATAATATACAAGAGCTTTAAGAAAATGATAATCATTGCAAAGATACTCTCTCTGATGCCACCATATCAAAAAGTGCTTCAAAAATGAAAGATTTATTTGTTATTATTCTAGTTTTTTGTCAATTAACTAACTCTACCGATTGAAGCATCCAAAATTCTATTTATTTATGACGTTTCTTATAGTATCAAATCTCAGGTGAGATCTAAGATAGGATCGCATGTTGACCCCTAAAATATTTTTATTCTGTTGAAACAACTGAGCTAAACATTTAGTCATAATTTAGCTAAATTTTGAGCTAAATTAGTCCAAATCGTCGGGCTTGAATTTAGCTAAATTTTAGCGTTAATGAAATTGCTTTCAATTAATGAAAATAGAATACTTTTATTCTTCGATACAAGACATGTCAGGTGACCTCCGTGAATTTTTATTTTTTGTATTAAGTTTTGGAATTCCACTTGTAAACTTAGTGTATTAGATTCAGAACTGATTTATTCCATAATAGCTTTATAATTAAATGTTCTTCCCAATTGCAGTTTCCAAGAACTAGACTTTAAAAAAAAGGCACTGAATTGCACGAATGCCTCTTAGTCGAGTATGATTTCAATTTTCTGTGCTACGTACTTAATGTAAAATCCGTTTAAAGCTTCAATATTCAAATTTATAAAAGGTAAAACATTTAAGAAGTTTAAAAAAGTTTAAAAATTTGATTTGAATATTCTAAAATCAATATTAAAGCTTAATTAACTAGCTTAATAGACTGCTATCATCTGCACGGTAATATGAAATACAAGAATCTAGAATATGACCTAGAACTCTAGATGGATTTCCATGTCCTAAATTGTTTTGAACTAATTAAGAAAAATTAATGCCTGCGTAGGTTTAGCATGGCCTTATGAAGTACAGCGCATTCGTTTTTCATTAAAAGCTACAAGTAGCATCCTAATCAAATCGGATTATTCTTTTTTATGTAAGAGATGTTTCACGTAAGGAAGAATTTACAACTATTTAATATCATTCGTTTGTATTTTAGGTAAGAAAGAATAATAATCATATATCGGTGTGATTAGAAAACTAGTTGCGGTTTTTCATATGAAATTTTCTCATTATAATAAAAAAAATATCAAAAAGCAATTTTCAAGGATAAAGATCATCCGAGAAGACTTATGTCTTGAAATTCAGAAATATTTTGTGTACCAAAAATCTTCGTTCATTTGTCGTAAAAGTTGAAAATCGTGATAGATGAGATACTGGAATATGTGAGTTAGATGACTCAGGAATTACCTGTAAAGAAGATCCAATTAGAAAATGAGCTGACGCGAGTACTGGTAAATCCGTGGGGTCATCTCGTAATCTACATAACGATCTTGAATTAATACAAGCTTCAATTTGTGTACAAATCGTTGATAGCTCTTCGAAAGTCAACAACGTGTCTCCAACTACTCTTTTCAGATGAAATTCGACTGACTTGACTGCAGCTTCCCAGAGACCTCCGAAATGAGGTGCTCCAGCAGGCTCAAAGCGCCATTCAGTGCCATCATTAGCAAGCAAATGCGCGATTTCATCACTTCGACATTTTGCTTGCTCAAAATGCTCTTTTAATTCTCGATCTGTTGCAACGAAGTTAGTACTGCAATCGCTATTAAGTATAACGCAGATACCACGACGAGAAACAAATTACGATGTACGTTCAAGAAATCATCCGTAGATAATCCCGATGCAACTTTGATATATACACAACGTGTAGCAAAACAAACAAATATTACAATATGGCCTTTGTAAGATCGTACATTTCGATATTTAGAACATGTTTATTTTATAGGTCCAGCAAAATCAATTCCTGTATGTAGAAACGGTCTGATACTTTTTTGAACACGATCAGCTAGAAGATTTACTATTACTTGAGTTTTGGCAGGAGCAGTGACGGCAACATTTAGTACATTTGAATATAAATTTCTTAACAATTTTTCGGACATTTAAAATCCAAAACTTTTGTCTTAGATGATTCAAAGATAATTGAGTTCATCCATGATTAGTTTTATCATGCGAATTTTTTGTAAGCAATAGAGGAAAATGCGATTGTTCCGGTAAAATCAAGGGATGTTTTTCATCAGGATGCAACAGCGAATGTTGTAATATATCGTCCACACGAATGCAACCTTCAGAGTCTGCAAAAGGATTAAGACGAATCAAAGAACTTTTCTCAGATTTTTTGCGATCAGCGTTTTAATTCATCTTTGAATCAATTCAATTTGTATCAGGTCGTGGATCAGCAAGACAAGGTGTGTGTGTGTGTGTGTGTGTGTGTGTGTGTGTGTGTGTGTGTTGCTTAGTAGCGTTAGCAGTAACTGAAGTTGATTGCTTTCCTTAAGTCTTACTATTTCCAGTATCTTGAGAAGGCGATGACTTTTTTGGCTCCTCTGCTAATTCAAACGCAAGAATACGATTTTGTAAAAACTTATCAAGGTCTTTATACGTAGCTGGATCAGTTGAATCACCAAGAGAAGTTTCCTAATCTCGTCGAGTTTAAGTATCAAGCCGTTGAACAGTAAGATGCACCATAATGTCATCCCATTATTTAAACAGGCGTTCAAGAGCTTTTAAAATCTCAAATACTTCAACAGTTGAATCTCGCAGTGATCTAAGTTCAAAAGCTGATTCTAACCGTAGATTTGTTATCTGAAATAAATCAGTTAAAGCTGTATAAACAAGAGAACGTTTATTTTCATAATGCACGAACATAATTTCTAGCGGTAGTTGTAATATTGTTAATACTATTGGCAACATTTCCTATGAGACTTGTTTTTAAATGAGCAAGACGCTCACCATCGTTGAGATCTTCATTTTTATCAAAGACAGCTTCGAAAATATCTTTAAACGAAGTCCAATCAGCATATTTTCCACTAATCTGAGGAATTGCAATTGCATGTAATTTACCATGTGACTTATGAGAAGATAGGCGAGGAACGTTTCCTATTGCTGGAGATGCATTTATAACAGCTGTAACCTCTTTCTTTTTATTTAAAATAATCATAGCGTTGTAAATTTGAGCACGTGCATTTAAAACGTTTTATTCGTAATTAAGAACAAGATTATCTTTAAAATAATCAGTATTTGCATTTTCAGACTTCTTGAGAGAAAGAATTTCATTATGTCATCCAGCGATTTCTTCCGAACGTTCTTTTAAACGTTTTAACCGGGACTCAATTTGACCTCTTATGATATTTTTCGGTTTTTCAAAATTAGCGTTCGCACGTAGGATATATAAATTTTGCTCATATTAATTGTCGATGAGCGATTGAAAGTTGACACTCATTGTGTTTGATTGTAAAGGACGAATCGTGAATATACAGTACCGTTTTCTCGTACTATCGACTCGTCGTTTTAAATTGATGTTAAAAAGTCGAGGTTATGATGTTATATTACCAAAATCGATTTGAAATTTCCAACGATGAAATTCGTTGAAACTTGTATTATTTCACTACAATTCTTCTTAATCACTTTGAGAAGAGACTCTCTTGAGAAGTTTATCCGGCTCAAAGGACCAATGTTTTATTGAGAATTACGAATATTTAAAAGAATTAAAAAAAAACGATAAGAAATAACACAATTTCTTGAATAAACAATAATTAATTATGTTTATTATTAACAGCAATAATAATCAAATAGAAAATAAATTACAAACTTTTATGTTTGCTCATGTTTGAGTTTTCGTATCTTGATCTGTCAACGAGAGTTTTGTAACAAAACAGAAAACATTCGATTGGTGTGAATGTTTGTACCTAAACCAAAGTGTAAACGTATAAAAGAATGAACAAAAAATGTAGATATATGAATTTGAATTCTTCATGATGTTCTATCTCGAACCAACTTGGATTTATCAATGATTTTGTTTTTATATGCAATTTAAGGTTTTCATTGAATTTTTTTAGATGGTCTTTTTACTTTGTATCGCTTTAGAATGTTATCGTATATTGTAATGAGAATTACTTGTTTAATTGTATAATAGAAATTTTAAATTCAAAAACTATTTACACTGTCTACTTGTATTACTTAGTCGACTAGAACACCTCTCCCATCTAAGGGAGACTGGGACACGAAGAGCCAAGTATTTAAACGGTCACCCCCATAAAAACTTTAATAAAATATACGTTTTACTCGATTTTTTTTGTATTAATTTTACAAGCATATTTTTTTCCCCTATAGCATTTCTTTTTTAAAAACATTAAAATTGAATTAATATGAATTTATCTAAATTTGAAGCTTAAATCTGCCGAGCACTCAAGTATTTGTTATCTAGAATTTGTTAGAAATTAATTATTCAAATTCTTTGTAAGTGGGTTTATTTTAAAGTTCGATTCATCAACTTTAATTGCTTTTTTAATTAATACTCTATGAAGAATATTTTATAAATAATTTTAATAATCAAGAAAGTGTCGATGTGGGGCACGGGCGTCACCGACAACGGGGCACGAGTGTCATGGAAAACTGTTCATCGTAGCGATGCGAATAGATCAGCTGATATTCTAACCACAAATAGGTAGTGGCTGTGAGCTTATTTACAATGGGTATATAAGATAAAATATTACAAAATATTATAAATATTATAAAATATTCAAATTCAAACTAACCTGAAATCTAATCCTACAAATTTTATTTGCTGCATAATACCATGACATTTATGCCCTATCTATCAGACACACTTACCCCATCATCAAATAATCGGGGCAGTTGTGTCATATTTTTATTATTGTAATAATAAATACATATATTTATTAAAATATTTTAAAAAATGATCATTTAATTCTTGACACGCTTTTTTATATGTTCCTTTTTTACCTATTTCAACTAACAAAATTATCATTAAAATGTTGAGTTAAAGTTAAGGTGCCGCTCATACCCCAGTCTATCCTACATTCCTTTTTATTGCAATTCTTTCTCAATTGTTTTTTATTCATGAACCTGTCAAATTCAGAAAAGTTGTTTAATACAACTGCTACTGAATAGCATTACCTGATTGTTCTATGAATTAGTACTTGAAGTGCAACCACCTTTTCATCATCCTGCTGCTTCCTTCCAAATATTCAAGGATGCTGTATCTTAACGATAGACTTCATTTCAAATCTAATCAAGTTTATCTCCAAACATGATTGTTTTTAGATGTAGATTAGCGTTTTAATCGTTTTTACACTGTTATTTTGAAAAGAACCACACTTAGAAAAAAAGTTTAATAGAGAAAAGTTTTGTTTTTTTATACTCTCCAACTTTCGCATGTAACACTTTTGTGACAAATTAATATTTTTATTGTTAAAGGCGGTGATTTTTAGCTAATTTAAGCAATTTAAATCGGTTTTCTACTGTTATTTTGCCTCTACAACTTTTATATTTAACACTTTTAAGAGAAATTAATATATTCGATGTTAAAGCCCAAAAAGAAGTCATTTTTAGCATTTCCCACCGTTTCACCAATGTTATCTTGAAAGGAATTGATTTTAGAGAAAAGTGTTTTATAGAAAAAAAAAGTTTTTTTTTTATTCTTGCACTTCGTTTATTTGTACTCTTAGAAAAAAATTTTTTTTTCAAGTTATAGTTAAAAAACCGTTTATTTCAATTCTTAAATGGTGTGTCATTTCGGAGCCTTTCGATGGATATAGCCCAAAATAGGAACTTTTCTATTCTACAATTTAGTAAATAAATTCCTGAAGTTTCAGCTCGATCAGTTAAAAATTCATGGAGAAAATTCGTTCACAAAATTTGCGATTCTCGCAAGCGTTACGACGATCAGAAGGCATTGCAGCAATTTTTATTGGCCTCGTCATGCCCCTGGAAGCGTAGGTACGTATCAAGCGACCTCGTACCCTCCAAGAAGCGATAGCGACGGCTGTCGATTTCGAGAGTCGTCTTTGTGTGCGACTATACTATAATGTGTTAACGAATCCTGCAGCGCAAGTTCCAACAGCCCTTGCACTAACGCAACCGGCGTTACTGCAGTACCTCGTAGGGCAGAGCAACGTCACGACATCCTAGCCCACAGTCATAGGTCAAATAAACGCCATGAACGCTAACATACCGCTGGCCAACGCACTCCCTGTGCAATTACTTAACTCAGCAAATATTCGAGTTGCAATGGTAACCGAAAACTGCACCTATTGCGAAAGCTCTAGGCATGTCGAAGCTGAGTGCCATAAAAAGCGCCTTAAAACTCTGAAATGCTCATACTGCGATCGGTCAGGGCACATCAGTAATAATTGTCCACTCCAAAACAAATAACTTTCGCGGCCGCGGTATTTGTAGGAATACAGGCAATAATCAAAATAGATGCAATAATGGACGTAACTACTACAACAACAATCGCCAGCTTAACAATAACAATAACAATTATACACAGCGCGACAGAGGCAGAAGACCTGTCGACAGACAAGCCGATACACGACACAGTTAAGATCAGACTAGAATTGCATTACGCCGTTCATATTAAATCCCTAAAAACAGGGAGAAATCGGTCGATAATAATGCTCACGAGCGGCGAATTAAGACAGGGGTCTGCTAAATTTTATGCAGACGCCGGAGTGAAGATATCCGTAATAAAAGCCAGTTGCTTAAAAGAGGTACATTGATTCCATGCACATGCATCAGGTGCATTAATCCTCGACTTCTTTCACATTGATACGGAAGGATTGCTTGGCTTGAACACGATAGCGCTTTTAGAATTCAGAAATGCTTTTATCCCTTTGCTGCGTGATGAATGCGTGCAAATCTTCCCCACGAATGCGCAGAATCATAAATCACACTCAGACGGTTATATACGTGCAATGACGCTGTACAAGCACTCAAACAGAAGCAAATCGACTCAAAAAAAGTTCATGGAGATAGCAGCATGAGAGAGCGAGTGAAGAAAGCCATGATGCTAGTGGACATAGCAAGATGCAATAAAGCGGAAATCGCCCACGAACGAGATATAATAATATCAAATCCCTTTATATTCGGGTTAGAAACGAGTCTCTTCTGGCAGCACACCTTACGTCGCACGTAATTAAAATGTCTACAAATAAGCCAATCAAAGTCAAACACTTCAGGTATCCACCAGCATTGCGAGAGCAGATGCAACAAGAATAGAGCAACTTTTACATGGAGGGATTATAAAACACTCAACTTCTCCCTATTCTTCAAATTTCTAAATGGTGCCAAAGAAATGTGACGCTCCAGGGAACAAAAGGTGGCGTTTCATTACCGACTTTCGCCATTCACTGCCCTTTACAAGCTTGGAACATTTGACGTCTGCAAGGTACATATCGATCGTGGTTTTAAAACAAAGATTTCACCGACTACCAATGGATCCGAGCTGCGCAGAGCTTACGGCTTTTGCAAGGCCACTATGAGTGTAATAGGATGGTCATGGGTCTTTGTAGCTCTCCAGACATGGCATGGCCATATATGGCCCCAGACATCTTCAACATGGCTTTAAACTTAGCCCTGGGGACAGCCTTCTAGGTCACAATTTCGAGGTCTACCGGAACGATATCATGGTATTTGCCGAAAATCTAGAAGAACATGGCACAAAATTTATGCGTGTATTAAAAAGGTTAAAAGAGCCAATTTGACCATAGAGTCAAAAAAATGCCTATTTTTAAAGCGAGAAGCTAGAGTTCTTGGATGCGTAGTAGACGGAGGAAACATAAAAGTTGACCCAAAAATATATCTGCAGTGCGCGCCCGAACATGCAAAAAAAGTGAAACAATATCTTGGATTCGTTGGATACTATTGGTGATTCGTCAAAAAGGAATAGTCAAGATGGTCATGCCATCAGTCCTGAAGCGTCAGTGCGAAGCTTCTAAATAAAGGTGAACCTTTTGCATGGAGAGAAGTGTAGCAGCAAGTCTTTGACCAAATATATGGTGAATTATGTAAAAGCCCAGTCGCTGCACCGAATTAGGGGAAGATTATCTGTGCGAGTATACATCCAGTGCGCTCAAGGGCAGCCAGCTGCGCTATCCTACTTACGATAAGGAGCTACTGGCGAAAGTTTTCGCAAAGAGCAGTTTGGGCCGTATTTTTATGCGCAAGAGTTGAGCATCGGCACAGACCATGAGCCACTTAAGCATTTTCTCACCACCAAAAAGCCGGACCTTAGATTTGACAGGCTCAAGACAGCCCTTCGAGGATACGATTTTGGTATAATATATCGGCCAGGCCCTCGCGATGCAAACGTCGGCCAAGGGAGAAGAGGATCCTACGAGCTCAGAGAGCGCCAAGAAAGTAGTGAATGGGCTGCACTCAAAAATGCCGAGTGCCAGAATCAAACTCAAATTCTTCACGCAACCCTTGCGAAAGAAAAATCGCGAAGAATAGTCACGAAGAAAGCTCCCAATCCAGCGACTGCGATTCAGGAGAGAAATGGTTCTATGGAAAGAAAAACGTTCTTTATGCATTAAAAAGACGGAAGGGGAAATTTAAAAAATCGTCAGTGCTCAAGTGGAAGGTTAGTAAAAATCCAAATGCAATAAGCAAACAAGTAGTCAAGAAACACTAGCCGATCCTAAGCCAGGTAGTATCTGGCCGAAAACTCGCTTACATGCAGAAAAGCTCCAACATGAGGGCGAACATTATAGTAGTGAGCACTCAAAAGGCCAGCATGAGTCCTGCAGGTCCTAAAGCCTGTCACCCTTCCTCACCTGTCCCTGTAATTCATCGCAGTTCCTATCGCTCTACCTGCACCATCATACAACTTGCGAACTAGCCCTGAACTGCACATGCAATCGAGGAAAATACCTGAAATAAAAAAAAAACCTCAATCACAGCACGCAGACACACAAATCGACCGGAAACCTTCACCACCTCATATTACTCTTCCAATAATCGTGAGTAAAATGCGTTCACGTTTAATTGTGGAGATTAAAGAACGCAATGTTAAGGGCAAAGACGGCGGCCAAGTTAAGGGGGTAAACACCTATAAATTTTTTGATGTTCATTCACCTAAAACAAAAAAATTATAATAATTAGTAAAATTTTCACATAATATTCTAAAAGTATATTGGATTCCTGACAAAATGAGCTCTAGTAGAAGCCTCTATGCCCATTTTATCTTATATTGTGTCAGTTTTAAAAATTTGGCTTTGGTGTAACCTACATGTCCAACTGATTGATCAATTTTGATGTAATTGATCTTAAATTGTTTGTAATTGATGTCATTATGGTGTGAAGAGTTGTATAAATTAAAATTTTTTGATTAAATAATAACATGAGTTAATAAAAATTGAAGAAATTTTATGAATTTATGCAGTTTTTGAACAATTTTGGGACATTTAGGCCATTTGGTATCACAAAGGCTTCCACTGATGAATATCCGCAACACAAATTCTGTTCAATTCGTAGAAACTCTTGGTGCAAATGCCTGTGAGCAGTAGCTCTGAACAATTTATACGAATTCCATCATAAAAACATACTTCTACAAGCAGTTGTCCATAGCAGCAGACCAGTTTTTACAAAAATTACATCTATTTCTCTCTTGAAACGTTGTCTTGATGGGTAGACACAGAACTCTAACAAGTCTTCTAACAACATTATGTGGAAAATCTTTGCAAAACCATTTTTGTAGGTCTCCTTGGTCTTCTTGCCTGCAGAGAATTGGCAAGCAGCTTCCGCTCAGCATGAAATAATCTTTCATCATCACTGGTTTGCACCCGACGGATACGAGAATGTCCAGGAACTCTTTCACAATTTTCAAAAAACTAGTACGTCCAGCATTAAATATTGTAACATCAATATTTACACCAATTTTTAATACATTCTCAATCCACTAAAAGAAGCTTTTAGAAGAAGCTTCCACACAGAGTAATTAAAACTTTAATTGTTATTTTGGTTATAACTATTTTTTATAAATAAATAGATTAAAGTTTATGTATTTATTCACTCACGAACGCACGAACGCACGAACTCACTTTTAATCTACGATTAAAATTGTAGTTTGATTAAAAAAAGGTAAATATTTATACCTATGTGTGTTAACCTCAAACTAGCTGTCAAAGTGTCAACTACATGAAAAATTACATGCATCTATACGTATAATACTCATATAAGATACCTAGAAGCAGCCATTGTAATTGATATTGAAATTAACCTCTATATATTATATTGTATAGATGCGGAACACGGAACAGATTATAAGGAATAAACACGACACATCTATAAGCATGCCCATGGCCTTTATACTTTGGACAAATATATTTTTGACGAATGTCGAATGTAGTTAATGATTGAAGCGCATTTAAATCTAATATACACTATATAGCCATGCTCGTTGCACCAGCAACTCGAATTTATCACAAACTACATTTACTACTATATACAAAATAGATGCAGTGACCATTGTAATTATTAAATTTATTTCTTTTTAGGATTTCTTTTTCAATCTCTTTTGCTTATTTATGCCTTACGTATAAAATGCATACCTAGATGCATATATAGAATATACAGAAGTGAAACTTTTAATTATTTGAAGAAAAATTTAAAGATCTGCTATTTTACTTGTTCACTGTTTCTTCTATAACTTTAAGACGAAATTAAATTTCGACAAACGGGGAACGGGACTTTATTCTATGAGAAATTTGCTATCTGGATAGATATTAAAAAAAAAAATTGATTTTTTGAAAATTTTTAGGTGTATACTTCCCTTAATATATGGGAAGTTTATTTACTACTAAATTCAACCAACGCTGAAAGATCAAGCCTCGCCGCGCTGTACACAGAGAAACAGCATGCATAATGACGTAAGCATAAAAGCGCTAGACGCGCAATCAAGGAGGGCATCGCTCGATCGTACTACGATACGCGGCCTCTTGTACGATGCAGAATTCCCCGATCTCGTTGGTGACCAAGTCACCGAAACAGAGGGCGAGTCTCACACGTCTAAAAATTTGGATTCGGCAGTACAACATCCCTTTTTTGACCTTGACCCTCAATCACCGCAGGCTATCAAAGCATTCGAAAATGTTGCTCGGAACGCTAATAGGTCCGAAGATCTATGCGGCTACAATGCTCACGCTGGCAGATTCAGCGTGTATAAATCCAGCACGAAATGCACATCGCCTTACGACTTATTATATCGCTTCGATGACATGCCCAATACGTCCCCCAGGAAACTGTCTTTTTTATTCTTTAATAAAGATCTATGCCTTACCCAGATCATCTGATGACTTAAGAAAACGTTTGCTACATCCTGCAGCACTCTGCGGAGAACCAGAGGAGGCCACAAAACCTGTAACTTCAACCAGACTGTGTACGTATATATAGCACCACTACTCCCTGCTCGCCCTATAGAAGGCAATGCAGAGGAAGAAAACAACCGCAATGAGGAGTTTAACACGCGCGTCCACCCTGCTAACAAGCACAGGCATAATAACTCACAGCCAATGATAGCACACAGTCAAGGCCAAAAGAAAACAAACGCACAACACAAACAAAACAGTCACTCACAGAACAACGCATCCAAAAACACGCGCACGACTGGCGAAGGCAGCGACCAGGTAGCAGACCTACCACTTACATACAATGACGCATTTGAACAATGCCTAGTTATAAACGCCAGGCCCCGCAAGAAAAGCCACCCTGGGCTATCTAAGAAGGAGAGGGTACTCCTCTATTTGAAAAAATATATTATGCATGTTTATAAAAAACCATATCATCGACAGGCTTTTGCGCGTGATATGAGAAAATGTCTTAAAGTATTTAAACAAATTCTCTTAAGTAAAGACTATAAAGGGGGAATTTAACTGAGCGTGGGAGCGACTCGATAGCTTCCTCGCATTTATAAGTAGAAGGCAAAAGACGGTTAATTTCCCGTCCAAATTTTTATAATTTACTTTAATCACTGTTTTAATATTTATCTGCACAGGCAGAGTAAATCAGGGCGCGAGGCACTGTATTTTTAAATTTATTCAATATGAGTACTTGACTACTGAGCAGTGCCACTCGATTAATTTTCAAGTTTAATCTTTCTAATTATTGCACGACGTAGAACGCAACATACTGGAATGCGTGATTAGCCAGAGGCAGAGTCATGAGGTCGAACAGCCAGAGACGTTCGAGTTTCTAGCTGAGATTCGGGTTGTGAACAAACGCGTACACACACACATGCAAAAGTATTAAATGGTAAAAATAAATAAGTTCACACTCTATGAATTGGATTTGATCTTTAACAAATTGAGTTCTTTAATAGATAAAAAATAAATAAATACTACTTAATACTACTTAATAAATTCAAGACGGCTACCGGCAGTAAGAAGCCATAGCGATACAAAAGTAAATTCGGTAGTTTGTATTATATCTGAAGACGTTTACCATATAAATGACTTCGTGAGAAGTAAAAGTGGATTACAGTTGAGTGATATTTTCGTGATATGTAAAGAACACAAGGAGGTAGTAAACCTAACCTCAATAAATCCAGTCCACATGTTGGAAGGCGAAGTGAGAAAAATAATTGCCTAGATAAAATATGCTTCCAGAGCAGAAATACTACAAAAATCAAGGGAGTACGTACAAATGCAAAAAAAATATGGGAAAACAAATTAGCAGAACAGGAAAAGTTACTAAAAGAAAAAGAAGAATTAATTGAAAAGATGGAACAGAAAAAAATAACAGAAATGCAGGTAAAAAAAATTCAAAGTACTTGTGCAATAGATCTGGATCAAACAGTACATGATGAATCAGTTTTTGCAAAAGCTCAGCTGAAATTGGTAAAAAGAGAAAATGAATTTTATAAAGAATAAATTACGGAATTAAAAGATTTGAATGCTGAATTAAAAGAAAAAAACGTAAGTCTAGAGGAAAAGTTAAAAAACATTGAAAGTGAAAGACAATTTGGCAACACAACAACTTTTGCAGAAGTAGTAGCTAAGAAACCCCCAAGAATTGTAATAGAGAAAACTGATAAAAACGAAACCTTAAACGAACTTAAAAAAAAAGTAAGACACTGTACAATAAAAAATAAATCTATTCAAACAAATACGATCAGGTAAAGAGAAAAGTCTGACAAAATAATCATAACGTGCAATGACAACCAAAGTGTGTATAGGACAGTAGATCTATTAAAAAATGAAATAACAGATTCAGTAGCTATTGAAGAAAAAATAAAACCAAAAATGAAGATTGTAGATATAACAATTTTGAAAATCTGAATGATAAACCACTAGAGGAAGATATAAATGAAAGAAACTTTTTTAACTACAACGATCAAAAATATAAAATTGTGCACTCATATATTAGCAAGAAAGGGACGCAAACTGTTCTAATTGAAGTAACAGGAGACCTACATAAGCATATTAAAGAAAATAAAAATAAAATATATATTGAACATCAAAAGTGTATTGTGTATGATATAATAGACTGTAGACCATGTTTAAATGCGGCATATTTGGACATAAAGCAAAAAAATGCAAGAATCCTGCCAAGAGTGCTAAATGCACAGGTCCACACATGGCAAGTGAGTATATAGGTCAGGCCAATAAAAATTGCCTAAACTGCATTTTCAGTAATAATAGATATAATACAAAGTTTTCAATCAACCATGAAGCAACTGATTATACAAGATGTGAAGTTTTTAAACAAGGGTAAGGAAATAAATTGACTCAATGGACTTCGTTGTCAAGCCAGTAATACCCAGAGATATAGGTAACATAGGAAACTATATTAACATGCCAATGTCAGCCGGGCAATCAGGCATATCGGCGGGAAATTTAAATACTTTAAATGTTTCAATACAGAAACAATTACGTTATTAATGGACAATTTTGAGATGAATTTTAACGAAAGAATACAAAACGAATATGAATTTAAGAATACTGAAGATTTCAACAAAAGCTTAGGAAGAAAAAATTTTGAAATCTTACATGTTAATATTAGAAGTTTAAATGAAAATTTTGAAAAATTAGAAGTTTTCTTAAAGAGTTTAAATAACAAACCAGCAGTAATTATTTGCTCTGAAACGTGGATAATTAAACACATTGAACTATTTAGATTATCGGAATATAGAATATTCTATAATGGTAGTAAAATTAATAAAGCGGACGGAGTGATATTATATATAAGAAATTACATAAGTAGGAAACCAAAGTAATTGAAGTAGATACAATAAAATTTTTAGTTACTGATTTAAATATAAATAATAATGAATTGTTTCTGATATCGGCGACATACAGGTCGCATGATATATCGAAGACTGAATTTGTACTTTCAACAAAAAAAATTTTATTAGAAAAGAGACATATTAAAAATCACTGTATAGTCGGGGACTTTAATATAGATATAACTTATCAAGATGGTCAACATTATGAAAATAATATTAATCAAGAATTTCTGAATAACTTTTTAGCGCATGAATATATTCCATGTTCCCAAGGTATCACGCGACCCTCATCCACTGGGCAAGGAGGCACTTGTATTGATAATTTCTTTATAAAAACAAATTCAATAGAAGTAAAATCATGTAAAATTGCTAATCCACTAAATGACCATTTTCCACTGTTTGTAAAACTCAATAAAGTAAGAGCTACGTGTAGAGATACGGAAATAATTAAAAAAATTAACTACGTAAAATTAAAGAATATTGTTGCAGATATGGATTGGAACACGATTTTATCAATGTAAGAACCAAATGGCGCAACAGACGAAATTATAAAGAAAATAAATCAATGCGTTAGACTAGTGACAACTGCTACTAAGAAAAAAAGGAAAGATAGAAATATGATACCTACGAAAAAATGGATAACGAAAGCAATTATAGTATCGTGTAAGAGAAAAGAATTATTATATAACATTTGGAAAAAAAAAACAAGGAGTCTAATATACTAAAAAAAGAATGTATAGATTATGCCAAAATACTTAATAGAGTAATTAAAGAAGCTAAAATTAAGTATGAAAGAGATAGAGTTAATGAAAATTCAAATGACTCAAGAAAATTATGGAAAATAATAAAAGGAAAAATAGGTAAAAATAAAAAATAGAAAATAAAATCAAATACATAATAGATAAAGAAACTAAAGTTGAAAACAAAACTGAAACTGCAAACGATATGAATAATTTTTACTGCAATGTAGGAAAAGATCTAAGTAAAAAAAATCATAGAACCAGATGTAAAACCAAAAGAAATTGAAAGAAATCCCAAATCAATTTTTATTAATCCTACAAATGCAGAAGAAGTAATAAAAATTATTAACCAACTCAAAAATAAAGCGGGAGGTAATTAACTTGCATATTGCGAAACCACTGGCACACATATTTAATCAAGCAATAGAAAAATCTGTATGGTTAGATGCGCTCAAAACTACGGAAGTAATTCCAATTTATAAAACTGGTAAAAAACGGATGTTTCAAATTATAGTGTAACGTCGGGTAGATCGTAGTAAAATTTAAAAATTTTCTTTTCCTCGAACTTTCAGTTCTACCCTCCGTCTGCACTATGTCACGATAGGAGAAAGTATAAATCTATCAATAGTCGAAGTATCGCCCAAAAAGAATAGTCGAAGACGCTTTCCTTAGAAAAAAATACAAGCAACGCACAACCCGAAATATGACACGTGCAGGCATGCCTCGAATACACAGTACCCTTAGGGTAATAAAAATCGGCACCAAGCGAGCGAGGAAGCGAGCGCCGAGACACTTGATAATGGACTAAGTATTGAGGACCACCAGCATTCCTTTTTCCTCACCTTATATTTTTCTGTTTAGTCATAAAT